>JAZKJV010001140.1:127465-162465 GCA_037367405.1 Ottelia alismoides
TATTATTACTCATTCAAAATGTATAATGCACATCCAAAATGTGTAATGCGCAACAAATATACAAGATATATAAAAAAATACAATTTTCATTCGCAACCAACTGATATTTAAAATACACATCAAAATTGTATAATACACAATAATATTGTAAATACATAGAAAAACTGCAATTTTTTAGAATTCATGAACCTGCAATGAAATCAAAAGATAACGACTCGAGCACGATGGCTTGGTCCAAAAATCAAACGGATTAGTGGGCGAGGAGGTTCCAACGGTTGTGATGGAATGGAACCGGGTCTACGGCTACCATACGCGGCCGGAGATGGTAGATCTGTGAGATAGAACGTGAACGTGTAAATCGAGAGGATGATTATGAAATCGAAATCGAGGGCGGATCGAATCGTGATGGTTGATTTTAAAACGATTGACTATGGTTATGAGATAAAAAAATAACTGTGAAACTAAAATCAAAAATTGATAATAAAATTAAAATTAAAAATTACACTACGATTAATCTAGATGAAAAATGAGAAATAAAATAGATCGCACCGAATGGGATCGGATAACACCGTAATGGCCTCGACGAGGACCGACTCGCATCACCGGATGACTCGGAAGCTAGGCACCTCTCTACGACAAGATGGCTCTTGGATAATATATAGGATCCTCTAACCAAAGGATTGATCAAGTGAGAATGAGGGAGGAGGAGCCAATTAAATTGAAAACAACATGAATTTGAATTTCAAATTTTGAATGGAGAGAAAAATAAGGAAGTTAGTGGTGGAATTATTTACATAATTAATTAAATTAGATTAAATTTTTTTCATAACTTTATAAAATTAAAAAATAAATATTATTTATTTATTTTTAGTCAGGGTTATTTAAGGAAACCAATTATATACATATACTATATACATATGGCACATTATATACACAGTTAAATAAGGAAATTATGTCATTTTATGTTTTATTTTTTTATTTTTTATTTTTATTTTAAATAATTATTTTTAATATGTAAATTATTTACAAGCACATTATGTATAGAAATAAATATAGATAAATATATACAATAATAAAATGGTAAAATTGTAGAAACCACCCCAGAAAACCGTCTTTCAAACCGTAACTCTAAAAATTATGAAACCACTGCTATTTTAAAGATAATTTAATTTAGATAACAATGGGAGTAAGTTTGATTCAATTTGAGTTCACATGGAGCTGGAATTGGTCTTTCAGTTATCGCTTTACGGCTTTTTCCGAGTGTGGTTACTTTTATTCTATACATAATTTATTTTACAAATTTTTTTTATTATTTACTAAATATTTTTATTTACAACTTTTATTAAGAAAATAATTTAATTTGAGGTCAATTTATGGACAAATAAAATAGTATAAGTACACAAATATACACAGAATAAATGAAAAGTATTTACAAAATATTTTTTTGTTTTTCTGATTAAAGACCCTATCTCCCCCTACTTTATTCCTAGTCGATCAGGTTAAGTCTTGATCTTCTCTCGGGGTTCGGATCAACCTGTGTCTAGTACATATCTACAGTCTTTTTATTTTTCTTTATTTTCATATCTTTCTTTATTTATTTATTTTAGGTTAAAATAGTAATAAATATACAATATTTACACACAGATGCATGTTGGTAAGAATATGGATTTAGTATTATATACATGTATTTTATAAGGATTTTAAGCTAAAATAAATGAATAAAGATGATGAAACGCATATTCATCATATACCCCCCCCCCCCCCAATTTTGACAAAGATATACAAAATCAATATAATGTACGCATATATACAAGAGTGTACACAGTTTACACAATTTTACAAATTTTTTTACAAGGATTACAAATTATATATGTTTTATAAGCGTTTCCAAGTATTTTACATTGTGTACATATTTTACAAATTTTAAAAATGATTACACATTACCCAATATTTATTTACAAATTAGTAGAAAGTACGAGTTATGGATAAAGTATATATCACATACACACACACACACACCTTATATTTAGCTTGTGTTATGTCCTCATGGAATTATGTGACAAAATTATATATGTTTTACAAATTTTCACCCTCTATTCTTACTGCTTTAAAGACCTAAGTATAGAAGAAGAAAGAAATGAGACAGTCGAGGGCAAGATATGAATGAGGAAAAGAAGTGGAGAATACACATCGGGCATTGGTCCCATATACTTAGGCTATAATCAGCCTAAGTATGGAAGTGTGGGGATGGGGGTCCGATGAGATCTGAAGAATGTACAAAACATGAATCTTTTCGACGTTATTGGTGACTAGAGATCACTGCTGCAAGGTCTCATGCGTTGTTATAGGTGTGTCTTCTGAATCTATCCATTCACTAGGAATGTATGTGCTCCATCTGTAAGATCTAAAATCTCAACACTACCACTATTACGCACATCATGGACTAGATACGTGCTCAACGTATTTCCCTTGAAAAATCTTTAACTTTGCATTAAACAATCATACCTTTTATTCAGGAATGAAAGTCTTTCGTCTGATAAATCTGTCAAGCCAGTGCTTAACTTTATCCTTGTACACCAAACTATTGTCGTATGTATGGTTTATGATCTCCACAAATTCATTCGGATCCATCTCTCTCTATTTCTTACATAGGTGTGTATTCCAATTGACCTTCTCAACTGCCCATTCTAATTTGTGCACTAACTATGCAGGCAAATGATATCGCTTTCCAAATACCATCCTGAATGGGGAGGTTCCTAATGGTATCTTGTAAGTCGTCCTGTAAGCCCAAAGGACGTGATCCAAGAGCTGGGATCAATCCTTCATATCTGGGCGGACAAGTTTCTATAATATGCTCTTAACCTCCCTATTCAACACCTCTGCCATTCTGTTGGTCTGTGAGTGGCATGGATGAGTAACACAGTCCTCGACGTCGTAATCCTTCATAAGTTTGTTCAATTCTCTATTCACAAAATGTCTACCCCATATGATATCAATACCTTGGGGCCCTCGAACCAAGAAATAATGTACCCTCTCACAAACTTACAGATATTCCTACAATCTGCAGCTCGGGTTAGGATAACATCCATCCACCTAGACAAATAATCTATCATGAAAAGAATGTACTCAAATCCATGGCTAAACAGGAATGGGCCCATGAAATCGATACCCCAAGTGTCGAAGACATCACAAATGATGACTGGTTTCATCGGCATCTCATCTTTGGAACCAACGGTTCCTCCCATTCGCTGACATACTGAACACAACTTCATGAAGGTGGGAGCGTCAGGAAACAAAGTCGGCCAGTATAATCCACATTGCAGTACCTTCCATGCGGTCCTCTTTTCGGAGTGGTATCCTCTTGCCTCTAAAGTATGGCAGTGAGTGAGGACACTCCGGTATTCCTCCTGAGGACTACATCTGCTCCAAACACAATCTAGTCCCTCAAAGAAAAGGATCGGATCCTCCTAATATTAGTGTCTCGAATCCGACTTGAGTCAGTCAATGCTGCTCTTGGGCTAATTCTAAGGAACTTTCTTGGAGACAAGATAGTTCACGATATTGGCGTACCATGGGAACAAGTCGACAACAAAAATCAATTCGTCAGGGAAGGCGTCTAGAATCGTTATATCATCAGAAGAATAAGGAGTCTTGAAACAGGAGAGGTGATCAACGACTACATTCTTCACCTCCAGGTTTATCTTTAATATCCAAGTCAAATTCCTGGAGGAGCAAAATCTACCTAAGAAGAAATAGTGTTGAATGGTCAGTAAACACAACCACCTCGGATCCAATGAGTTATCTAAACTTATCCAAGGCGAACACTACCACAAGCATTTCCTTTTCTGCAACAGTGTAGTTACATTGAGCGGGGTCAAGCACTTTGCTTGCGTAGTGAACTACGAATGGGATGTTGAGATATCATATTTTATACAATTTTAGTGATTTTTATAATTGAAAAAAATAAAGAAAAAAATAAAAGGGGCTTGACTAAATATACAAACTCAAAATATGTCTTTTTCTTTGATTTTTAGCTTATTTTGGATTTGGATGTTGTCAAATTTTATTAAAACACAAATCAAAGAAAATAAATTAAAAAAACAAATTAAAAAGAGTTAGTTATGTACATAAAATGATAAGTCAAGATAAGGAGATTTGTACAATGTGCAATTTGATCCCAAAATACCAGTTTCACATATGAACTTCGAATCTTTTAAATTTACTTTTATTTGTAGATAATTGATTATTCAAAATTGAGTGTAGGTTCATAGGAGACTGTATGTGAGAGAAATTTGACTTTATGGCTTTTTATCTCGAAATAAGGGTTGATTTTATTTCACACCTACACATGTTAGTGTTTTCCCCTTATTTTTCCTTTGTTAGTGTTAGTGGTATATACACAATTGAGTTAATTTTATTTGATTTGGAGTTAATACGATTTAATTAAAAATAGGTAAGGTTAGGTCAATATACAAGTGAATTTATGCATAAATAAGATGGGGCTTCTATTAAGAATTTAATATATAACATTAGCCCTAATTATATACAATATATCAATTATTTATTTCTGTATTTCAAGGGGTTCATTAATTGAATTGACATGAGCTAAAATCGAAGAATAAGGTAGATGAATCATGGATTCATCACTATTGGAAACATATCCCTAACTTGTAATAACCAATAATATCATTTCAATGTTTTCACTTGTTTTGTCAATATCACAATTCAATTAAAAATATATAAAGTTCATAAGCATACATCGAATCTGTCTAACTAAAATTTCTTCTTTACATTGAAGTGAGTCCTTTGCTGTTTGTGAGCTTATCACAGCTTTGGTGTCTTCTGCCCCTGACAATGTATCATAAAAGCTGTAAGATTCATCCAATATGATCTAGCTGAATTAAACAATCAAACTATAATACTTGCTCTTGAATTTTGCATATCTTGAATGTTTTAATTCTTTCACAACCTGCATTTTCACCCGTTCAGGTGATCGTATTGCCACCGGTATTCCTACATTTAATTCAGGGTCAACATCATCAAAATTTGAATCCAGAGATGACATTTCCAATATGCATATCCAATAATCCAATATCATCATATATCATCAGTCCAAGGCTTTGGAATTTTTATATTAATACTGAACCCAATTATTTAATCCATAATTTGAATATATATATATATATATATATATATCAAGTCACTCTTTCATTTCCAACCATCTGCAATCATCTCAAAGTTTAAAAATACTTTTGTATAAAGTCCAACCAAAGTACAAATAATGTATATTTCATCTGTCCTCAGTTCCGTTTACCCTGGTGTTTCATCCTAGTTGCCCCTAAACTCCCCAAAATTTATGTATAATATTCAACCAACATCCATTAAAGACAAAAGGATATTTAAAGACTCGTCTGTTGCATTTCTACCATCAATCCAAGTCATATGTAATTGCATAATTTTACATTTCTGAACATCATATGTAATTGTATAATTTTACTAACTTTACAAGTTTTTATAACAACTATCGTCTTACTCTTTTTTGTTCTCAATTACTCATTTGAACAACAAAATATTAAATATTAAAAAGAAGATTTAAATTCTCCTTATAATGCATTACAAACTACGCAAAATGTAAATATAGTGCACCTTTTTTTAACATTTTTATCCTCGGCTGGGCATAAAAAACTTCCAATATAGGGCAAAATGGAGCCCTATTTTCCAAGATCGGATGGGAGCTTCATCCAATTAAGGAAACAAGATGTGGTCAAACTCATTTCATAAAAACCTGGCGGTTTAATTTATTCCCTTCGTTTTCAGTCCAACAAGCTCGGATGCGTGTGTGTATGTATGTGCGTACGTACGTACGCACGCATGTGTGTGTATGTATGTGTGTGCATGTATGTGTATGTGTGTATGCATGTATGTTTGTGTGTATGTGCAGGTATGTGTATGTATGTATGTATGTATGTATGTATGAGTGTGTGTGTGTGTGTGTCTATGTGTATGTGTGTATGAGTGTGTGTATGTATGTGTGTATGAGTGTGTGTGTGTGTGTGTGTGTGAACGCGCGTGTGTGATGTGTGTGTGCTCTGTGTGTGTGATGTGTGTGCGTTCTGTGTGTGTGTGTGTTGTGTGTGTGATGTGTGTGTGTTGTGTGTGTGGTGTGTGTGTGTGTGTGTGTTTGTGTCTGTGTTGTGTGATGTGTGTTGTGTGCTGTGTGTTGTGTGATTTGTGATATGTGTTGTGTGCAATGTGTTGTGCGTGTGTGTATGTATCTATGTATGTATGTTTGTGTGTGTTGTGTCTGTGTGTGTTGTGTGTGTGATTGTGTCTGCGTCTGTGTGTATGTGTATGTGTTGTGTGTGTGTGTGTGATGTATGTCTGTGTGCTTTGTGTATGTTGTGTCTATGTCGGTGTGTGCATTGTGTTGTCTGTGTCTGTGTGTCTGTGTCTGTTTGTCTGTGTGTGTGATGTGTCTGTGTGTCTTTGTTTGTGTCTATATTGTGTGTGTGTGTGTGTGTGCTGTGTGTGATGTATGTGTGTGTGATGTGTGTGTGATGTAGGGTGGAGCATGGGTCAGGGCCGGCCCAACCCAGAACGTTGCCCGGCCTGCTCAAGCCTGATCCAAGTCCAAGCCCACTGTTTGTCTAAATGGGCGTGTTTGAGCCGCCATTTTGTCCCATTTATCAAATCGGTCGAGCTTGGGATTGAGCGTGCCCGAACCCGAAGCCCATAGGCCAGTACGGTTTAAGGCCCGAATCCAGGCCCAACGCATGGGCCTGGCCGACCCGCCCCCCACATTTCGAAACCCTACCTAACATATTCAGCCATACCCCTCACAACTCCTCCCGTTCGAGAACCTCAGGTCTCCAACCCCTCGAGACGCCACCCCTCCCTCCCGAGCTCCCTCCCCCTCCCTCCCAGTGATTTCGTCCGCCACCGCGCATGGCCCCTCGGCCCTCCCCAGGCTCCCTGGCGACCCCCTCCACCCCTCGTGCCACTGTGCGGATGTGCCTCTCCTCCATCTCGCTCCCGCCTCTAGCCTCCCTCCCTCGCCGCCAACCACCACATTGCCTCGTCCTCCCTCTCCATCCCTCCCTCACCATACAGGGGGCAGTTCCACCGCACCACCTCCTCTACTCCTCGTTCACCCACTCCCTCCCCTTCTTCCCCACCCCTAAGCCCAGCCCAGCCCAGCCGCCCACTCCCTCCCTATTTTCCTCCCTCTTTACAGACCCGACCCAGCCGCCCATTCCCTCCCCTCCTCCCTCCCTTCACATGGACCCGACCTAGCTCCTCCGCTCCCTGACTCCCTGTCCCTCCCTCCCTAAGGGTTGAGGGCCTGAGGCCCTCCATACCTAACATAAACAGGCCATTGTCACCGCGTGGCACACCTACGCCTTCCCTCCACAAACGCATCGTCACGTACGTGGCAACCACACAGCTAGCCCCCTTGATGACATGCCTGACAACTTGGGTTAAGCAAATAATAAACAATGGTCGTTGTGACCCAAAGCACCAAGCGCGGTCAATCGAGAAAAATAATTAAACCACTCAAAATAAGATAAATCAAGAAATTCAATGTAAGCGGTTTTCGCTACTCTTTTTACCTCGTATAACGACCAAGGTCGAACACAAGGAGCACGATTTAAAAAACTAAGTAGTCAAATTTCAGAATTAATTTTTAGTGTTTTTGAATTTTTTAAATATATCAAATGTCAACCAAAATTCATGAAAAATTTACATAATGTAAAAAAAATAACAGGAGCATATATGAGTTATCTCAGAATTTTACAACCATAAAAACATTTATTCCATTCAAAGATAGCGAGCAAGTTTGAGTCTGGAGTACAGGGGCTTAAACACAAATATTTAAAGTTTTGGCACGAAATAATATCAGAAATAAAAGGCGGGAAGGAGCTTGCAATTTACCCACTAAAAGCGTGCGCAACACATGTCTTCTGGAGCTCAGGGGTGTGTCTGCAGTTTCGAAAACTCGAAGGGTTGCTGTATAAATTTTACAAAACAAATCTTTTATTGACCTAGGGTTACTATTCGCGTTCTTCTCCTTCGTTTCTTTTCAAAAGAGAGCCAAGGTGGGTACAAGGGGCAGGCGCCGCACCCTCTCTTCCTTCACGCGGCGGGCAAGGGGGCGGAGCGGCGGTGCTTTGCCGTGCACGAAGGGCGCGGGAGGCGAACGCAGGGTGGCACGTTGCCGCGCGGAGGGTGCCTGGAGAAGTGCGCCTTGCGCGGAGGCAGTCTTCAACAGAGGAGATCGGCGTGGGAGTGCGCTGGGCTGGCCGCAACCTCGCGCGGTGCGACTGGAGCGCGGTGGGCTTAGATGGGGCCGTCGAGCGGCCAGGAGCGGAAGGGCTACGCCTGGAGGTGTGCCGCAGGTCGACCGAGGAACGGGGTCGAAGGATGAGCGCGGGCGGCGTGCATCCGCAGCGCGGTGGGGCAGGTCTGAGGGCGTCGGCGCGCCGCACGCGCTGGGAGCGGCGGTGGCGGCGCTGGACGGACTGGTTGCTGCGCCTCCTTTTTTTGCTTTATTTTTTTATTTTTTTTATTATGTAATCAGAATTGATAAATTTTTATTTTTTTATGTATCCTGCAGGAAAATGTTAGAAGAAAATTGTATTTTTTTATTTTTGTTATTTATTCCTGCAAAACAACGATTAGAGAGAAAATACAACAAAAATTTTATTTCTTTTTTTTAAGTTTTCCCTACAAAAACAAATGCGAGGTGAACATGAAAAACAATTATATGATTTTTATTTTTTTATTTTTTTACGCACAATAATAAGATAAATGAATGGATTCGGATCCGTGAAATGGGAGATAGATCCGTGTCTCTGACCACCATGTGTGGTCGGAGGTGATAGATTGCGTGAGATAGAAATGGAAATGGAGGGACACGAAAATGAATGCGGTAATCGGATCGGATGCGGGCTTGAGAAGTGGAAAATTTTTGGTATTTTAATATCTCAAAATTTATAACGACATCTACGCGAAAATTAAAACTACGATTTATCTAGGAAAAGACAGAAAATAAATTAGATCTCACCTTGAGGTCGAACATGACATGATGGCCTCGACGAGGGCCGACGCGCTGTCACCGGATAACTCGGAGGCTAGGCACCCTTCTTCAACAAGAACGCTCTCGGAGATCGGGCTCCTCTCCACCAAAGATCGATCAAAGAGTGAATGAGGAGGAGGAGCCAATTAAAAAGAGAAAGAAAATGAAAAAGGAAGGTATATACATTTAAGGAAGGTGTTTAGTGATTAATAAATTAATTAATTAATTAATTAATTAAATTAAGAATGAATTTCGGAATTAATTAAAATAAATAAATTAAATAATTTCCAAAAATCAATTAGCCACCACAATGGTGGTTATTAAAGGTATGAAATAAAATCCTATATACATGGTAAGTATATAAAATCAATTAATTCACATAAATCCGCTGAATCAAATAATTAAATATGAATTTCGGAATTAAATTAAATAAATTAATTAATGTGATATAATTAATTTTTTGGTGATTTTTATTTAAGAAAGTTAGTTGTATACGCATTATACAATATACATAAGTACAAATAAGGAAATAATTTTTTATAAAAGATTTTTTAATTTTTATTTTATTTTTAATGAAAATAATATTTACAGATATATACATTATGTAAAAAATAAATATGAATAAAATATATACAATAAGTATATGGGAAAACTGCACAAAATACTCCAGAAAACCGACTTTTTAATCGTAACTCCAAAAAATACGAAATCACGGCCATTTGAAAGATAATTTAATTTATAGTATAATGAAAGTAATTTTGGTTCGATTTGAGCTCGTATGGAGCCAGAATTTGTGTTTCAATTATCGCTTTGCGGTTTTTTCTGTGTGTAATTATTTGCAATATGTACATTGTTTTATTTTACACTTATTTTTATTATTTACAACATATTTTTATTTACAACTTTTGTTTACAAAAATAATTAGTTTGAGGTCAAATTATGTACAAATAAAATATGGTAAGTTTTGTACAAATATACAGGAAAAAATATTTACAAAATATTTTTGGATTTTTGACAGAAGACCCTATCTCCCCCTACTTTATTCTTGGTCGATCAGGTCAAGTCTTGACCTTCTCTCGGGGTTCGAGTCAGTCTGTATTTATTGCATAAACATATCCTTTCTTTTTCTTTTCTTCTTTATTCTTTTATTTATGTATAAAAAGTATTTAAAATGCAATTTTAATAAATGCATGCAAAATGGTAAATTTATGCAATTAATGGGTATTTACAGGTATTTGACTAAGGAAAAGAAGTTAAAATAAAAGAATAAAGGTGATGAATCGTGGATTCATCATTCTCCTATACTTTACCTTTGCTAGTCCCTTAGCAAACACTTATTTGGAAAATAAGTGAAAACAAAAATAAAGAAAAGAAAAAGGAAAGAAGTTAGAACAACATTGACTTTTAAACTTATCTTCATAAAAATGTAGTATGGAGTTCTATCGAACCTTTGGATTATTAGTGTGTCGGTGATGAATCTGTGATTCATCACTTCAAAAGTCAAAAATAGAGCCTTGTTCCCGAGAAAATAGAGGCATATTTCCTTTTATATTGCATAAATAGCACTCATGCATGCAGTCATAAATCATACATTTTAACAGCTCATTTGCATTTAAATAAGAAGCCAAAATCCCTTGTAAAATACCCAATCCCTAAAATAACCTCTTCTCTATAAATATATACTCCTTAGTTGATAATATAGGGAAGAATGCCAAAAATCCCCCTTGTAAATTAGTCAATAAAGGCCTCCTACAAACTCCGAATTGGGTCTACTTACTCTTAGAATACTACATATTAAAAGACCTTCAAAATGAGACTAATTTCATTGAATTTGGAGCTCGTGTGAGAAAGTTGGGTTTTTGGGCCACTTTGTATACTATATATGTATATCTATGTATCCTTGTATTTATGTATCATATTTGACCTCATCTCCGTCTTTGGTCAACATAAAACTTGTAGATCTCATCGAGATCTACAACTTTCATGTTTTGAGTTTTTCCAAATTCGGCCCGCTCTTCTCTCTACACGCGTCTTTTCCTCCAGCCACTCATAGCAGACCACGTGGCGCCCTCTGGTTGCGCCACGCGGCCCGCTTCCCCTCACCTCATCCGCCTCATCTTCCAACCGTTGGATCCTCTTCCTGATCCAACGGCCCAGCGCTGCCCACGCGCGCCTAAAGCCTGGACCATCAGATCATCTCTGGCCTTCATCCACGCCGCACGTTCGCGCTCTCACCATAACACGCCACGTGGCGCTTTAAAGACCGCTGGATCGCATCCATGATCCTCTGATCTCAGCCGTCTCCCCTTCCAGCGAGTCTTGGCCCTTCGATCAGCTCCATCTCCTCATCCAGGCTGCCCGCTCGCGCTTCGCCCGCAGCTCGCCATGTGGCGCCACCACAGCCCATCATCACCGAGCCCCCGATCTCATCCAACCCGCCCGTCACGCTTCGATCTCCACCGTTGGATCACAAGATCCAACGGTGGAGACCTCGTCTCCTACCTCCGGGCGCCCCTCTCTCCCACGTCCCTTGCCTTGCGGGAGGGGCGCCCCCTTTCTATTTCCGGCTGCACGTCAGCCACCCTCTCCCACCGCTGACAACCCCACGATGAACCCCACTCATCCCTCTCCCTCGCCAGCTCCCTCACGCTCCACCACCTCCACCATAGAAGCTCTACGTCGCCCTCGAAACTCACCTCGTCGCCAACACTGCCACCAACTTCACCTTATAAATACGACACCTCCGGCCGACTTCACCCCTATCCGCCACTCCAGAGAGCGTCCCTGAGCTCTGACCTACCAATTGGTGACAGCGATTAGTTGAATCGTTGAGCGAAGAAGGGGTGTCATCTCCGGCGAGATCCACGGCCGCCACCGCCGTGCTGCAGCCTCCGTCCGCGAGCTGCGTGAGCTCAGGCCACCTACCGACCTTCGAGCGACGACCTGGAGCTCAAACCTGAGCTCTCTTTCCCAGGTAGATTCCTCCATTCTTCCTCCGATCTTCCTCTTATTTTTCCTTGATTTTCTCCGATTTTATTCGCCTCCACCGGCCACCTTCTCGCCTCCAATCCATCTCGACGAGCTTCGCGTCGAGGCTCTCATCCTCGCGACACCATTCACGACCTCCGAAGACGCCTCTCGCACTATTCCGATCATCAGCTCCGCCATTTGGCCGGAGCTCATCTCCAGACGTCCTCCTTCACGCCGTAGGCCTCGCCGACCACCTACATCTCTCCACGAGCACGCGCACGCTTCGGCTATCTCCTCTAACCCCCTGCAGGTACTTAGCTTCTCATTGAACGGAAGCTCGCCGGAGACGCCATCGAGCTTCATCGACATCGACACCGGGCCGCTCTCCGGCGATTCTGAAACCACCAGCATCACCGCCTTCACTCCGCGCAGCTTCCGGGCTATCTCCGACAAGCCGGAGAGCGTCAGCGACACGAGGAAGGACGGGCGGAGCTACAGCCCGATCGCCGGAGCCCCGCCTTCTCCTCCGCAGGCGGCGGAGGATCGTCGGAGCGGACGAGCAGCTGTCGTTCGATCACCCGATCGAACGGCCCTCACCTCGCCACGCGTCCTCTCACCGCGGCCGTTCTCAACCGTCGATCGCTCCCCAGATCTGACGGGTCCTCTCCTCGCCACGCGTCTTCACCGCCAACCTTTGGATCGATCTTGATCCAAAGGCCCGAACCTCGCTCCGAGCCGCCGCAGCCTTCCGAGCCTAGGCCGCCCACGTGAGGAGCACGTGCGGCCTGGGTAAATTGCACAGAGGCCCCTGGAGCTTTCCAAAATTGCAAAGAGGTCCCTGTGAAGCAGACCCCACGTGAGGAGCACGTGCCCTGTGGAGATTTTGCACAAGAGTCCCCCTCATTATAGGTAATTGCATTTTAGTCCCTGTCTGCATATTTGTTTATTGTAATTTTAATTTCTTGTATTGCATTTATACCCCTGTGTTTGCACGCATCCCTAGGTTGCATTTTACATCATCTTGAAATTTTAAAAATTGCATTTTGTTGAGAATTTTGTCCTCTGTCTATTGGTACACGTGTCCTATTTTTGTAAGTTCAGTTGAATTATTAATGAATTAATTGGTGAATTGTTGACATATTTTGCCCAGTGACACCTTTTGATTTATAGTTAATTCTTTGTGCTTCCAAAATTCATCAAAAATTCACAGTAGCTTAAGGAAATCATTTTTAACATACCATAAAAATTTCATAGCATTTGCACGCATATCGAGGCCTAAATAAATTGTTAAGTGATTTTCTTAGATTAATTTTAATTAATTCATTTCACAGTGAAATTAAGTTCTGTTAATTTTCCTAGGTCCCTTATCATTAGAGCCACCTAGGATAATTTTAGTTCTTGAAAAATTTGTGATTTGCTATTTATTAAAAATTAAATACTGAAAATCACCCTGTTTGTTTATTAAATTCACAGTAAATTTATTTGGCGTCGAAAAATTCCAAAAAAAATTAGTGTAGGTCATTTTCATCCTCATTAATCAACTGATCAATTTTTATAATTTGTAAATTGAACATTAAATTGGCCCGCATTGTCTGCATAAGTCTGCATAGAAAATAAAAAAGAAAAAAAAATTTTACTTCCCGAAAATCACACTTGGATAATTGTTGAAATTCACCTAAGGAGACAGATGCCTCCCTGAGATCGACCTTGGACTCCACCAAGTAAAAAAAATTGCCGCTTAAAATTAACTTCACATTAATCGATAAGTGGTTTTTGATTAACCCCTCGTATCCGACTACAACGAACGACATTAAGTAATTTGGACATTAATCTGCCTGAATTAACAAAGGGTACTTGAGCGATATCAAAATGGCGCCGTTGCCGGGGAGGCACGGCTTAGGTTAAATTTTCGCGAATTTTTGAGTGCTTGATTTTCCTTCCCCGGGTAGTCTGACCCCCGATTTTCTTGTAATTATTTTTTCCCATTTATTTTTGCATTATTTTATTTTTGTGTAACCCTCTGACCTCCAATTATTTTTTGTGCGAGGATCGCGAGGAGTCGGAGACGCTTCGAGGACTTAGCATTTAAATTTTTGAGTGAAAGAGAGGCTTTGTAATTACATTTTATTTTATTTCTTTTCCTTTCGCATCATTTCCAGCGGTTCCCGTTTGGGATCTCGCGCGTGTAAAGATAGTGAAAGTGTGTCCCGTGTGCTGTGTGGGTGAATTGTAACTTAGCTTGCACTAGCGGCTCCTCGAGCCACTCTAGGACTTGTTTGTGCTCGTAATCAATAGGACCACACAATACACTTAAAAGACGCACCTAGACCGCGGTACTTAGTCAAAATTAAACTGTTCTTCATGCTAATAGAACTGCCTGTCTAGGAGCGGCTTTTCATCGCTTGCATTTGCATGTAGAGTAAAAAGATTTCAATCCTGTATTGCATCCTGCATAAAAAAGTGAAGGGATCACTGTAAGTATTCTCTACTCAGCATAGCATCATCAATTTTTCGTGCATCGGCTTTTCTCGATTTCCCCCTCTGATTTTCTCACTTAAATTAAACAGGAAATTGGGACTGTCCGATAGGCGTGCTTTGTGGTGGACTAATTAAAGTGATAACGTAACTTTAAAAATCGGGACTGCTAATAGTATTGACCAAAAAAAAGAGAATAAAATCTGAAAATTGTTTGCGGGAGATTAATCCCCGACCTTGTTTTCAGGCTGAGTGAGGGTACCTGAGTGTGTGTGAACACCCTAAGGTAGAGCCCAAATCCCCATCTTCCATATCACGTTCTAACTGATCCTAGCAAATATCACAAGCCGGATAATTTCATATTCTTTGACTAGTACCAAGTAGCCTCCGCTTGTCTCAGGTAGATAGAGGTGAAATTGCGGTACTTCGCGACAAGCTGCCAGTAACCCTTCGGGGTGAAGTTCCGGCCTTGTCAGCCTCCGCCTGCTTGCAGGTAGATAGGGGCGTGGTCACTGAATCCATCGGCTTGGGATAGGAGCGAAGAAAGGAAGGAGCGGCGGTATCTTAGGCGACAGGATAAACAGGGAAGACGCATCCGGCTCTGAGCCGACTTCCCTCTAGGCCGCGTAATCCTTGCTATTATTGCTTGAATATCACACTTAAAAATTACAAGATTAATTGGACTCAACTGTGAGTCCTTCACTGTGTTGAGTGTGAACCCAGGGTCTTGGATTGTCTTTTTGCTTGCTTCAGGTAGGAATAAAATCCTATCTTCTCGCTTCATCAAGATGAGTGACTGGGGAGATCTCGACGCGCTATTCACTGATCTCTCTATGAGTCCCCCAAGTAACTCGTCTTTCTCGGTCCGGGCGCACCTTGGACCACCCAGGACTCATGACCCTCTTGAGTCCTGGTTCCCTCATGCTCAGGGTGGTTACTCTCAAACCAACCCTTTTATCTCCTCCCAGATTACCGAGGAAGACCATTGCCTCGGTAATCCCTTCCTGGATTCACCCTCTAACACCGATCTTATTTTCCAATTCCCAGAACTAGAGGGCGAAATGCCGCCAAGGATGCCGCCAGATGAGGACCAGATGCGACAAATTCTTAGACGCCTCACCGAAGCCGAACAGAAAAATGCAGATCTTACGGCACGGATGGGACAGATCATAGTAGCTGAAGGGATCGACCGACCAATGGTCGATACCTACAACCCGGCGGAGAACGAGATCCAAAATTGGCTAGCACCTGCAGTTCCCAACCAGGCATTCGAGCTGAAGCCCCACTTCCTCAGTCTGCTCCCGAAGTTCAACGGAAACCTCAGTGAAGAACCATACACCTTCCTCCGTGACTTCGAACTAGTGTGCAACAATCTTAGCCATCCCAATGTTGGCCAAGATTATATCCGGCTGAAGGCCACCCCTTTTGCATTAGGAGATAAGGCTGCTCATTGGTTGAAAAACTTAGGGGTGGTATGTACCACCTGGATGCAGTTCAAGGATCTGTTCTTGAAGAAGTTCTACCCTCTCAGTAGGACCAATCAGATGAGAACGAAGATAGCCAGCTTTGCCCAAGGACCCAGTGAACCTTTCCATGAAGCTTGGGACAGGTTCAATGACTTAGTGCAGAAATGCCCATGCCACGGCATTTCGAAGGCGATCTTAGTCCAGACCTTGTTCTGTGGTCTAACCCCAGAGATGCAGGGGTTAGTCAGCGCCGCCTGTGGAGGAAGCTATCTGAACAAGAACGAGCACGCTGTATAGAAGATCCTAGAACAGATGGCAGAAACCGGCAGGTCACAGGCCACAAGGGCCTATCAGTTGTCTCCCTCAATCTTATCCAATGAGACGACTAGAAGGACTGTTGCAGATTTGACTGAGGACCTCATCCCCAGCATGGGGATGATTGCCGACAAGCTTACCATGGTCGAGCAGATCCACAAGAGAGTCGCGGAGATGGAGTCTCTTTCGAGCCTTCCAAAGAAAGTGGAGGAACTATCTGAAAAGGTAGCTAAAATCAAGCTACCTGCCCCTTCTGCACCACCTGTACCTGTACATCGAGTCCATCTTGTACAGGAACAGGCACCGGGGCCTCAGAGTAGCTGGGATCAGACTTATACCCAGCAGAACCATCATGCACCCCCACAAGTGGAAACGGAATACGAGGAGCCTCCGCCTGTATACGAAATCAACGGGCTTTGGTATAACCGTGACCCGCTAGTCCGACAAATCGAGATGGGGAAGGATCAGGCACACCGCCCAACCCCAGTCTACCAAGAGACCAGGCTCGTCACCGTCCCGCGCTTCCAGTCCAGGCCAGAACAGGGGTACCAGCCGTAGCAGCGCACCTACCAGCAGGGGCCAGCACCGTCCCACCAGCAGCAGTATCGGCACGGCCAGCAGGGCCAATACAGGACCGCATCCACGCAGCAGCCAGCCCAGCCCACCGAATTGGAGTCCCTCACCTTGGCGATCCAGACCCTGTCTGATAGGGTCCAACAGATGCAGAATGACTACCTGGACATGAGAACCGACATCAATCGGGTCTCTCGTGCTCAGGACCAACAAATGGCGCCAAGGACCCCAATTCCCGTACAGGTTCAGGCCAACCCGAACAGCGTACACCAGGGCCAGAACCGACCTCGAGATCAGGTATATTATTCAGATAATTACTTATCTGAACATGAGATCCTTTCGTACGATAATGTCAATCATATGTCCCTCAGGAGCGGAAGGACCGTGACCATACCTGATCGGGCACGGGCACAGAAGGAAGGAACCTCCGAGAATCTACCTGAGGAGAATTCGGAGGAAGAAGAGAAGGAGCATCACCACCACCACCGCCAGCAGAAGAAGAGGATATCTGAGTCCTCGAAGCAGCATTCGCACATCCACGGAGAGTCAGACGACACCGATGAGCCCGCACCTCCATCTGAGGAGGATCGTCCAGAAGAAGCGGAAGAAGCGTCACCGGTCTCGCCTCAGCATTTTCTTTTTGGTCAGAGTCTAAGTTCGAGTCTGTATCAGAGTCAGAGTCAGAGTCATGTTAAGAACTCAGTTCCAGTGGTTAATGAGAATATTTCAGTTCCAAAACCTGAGTTGGAGTCAATAATCCCTTTCCCCCGAGCTCTCAAGGGTGGAAAGAAGAAAATCAAAAAAAATCCAAAAAGATGACCCTGAGATGGCTGAATTCTGCAATAAACACATCAAGGTCACAATCCCTTTTGACAAGTTCGTGGAAATGACTCATGCATTCCAAAAATACCTTAAGGTGAGATGCACACCTACTAGGGTTAGCAGGAAGACCAAAAGCCGTGTTGAGAAACACGTTTTATCAGTATCCACGACTTGTGCAATAAAGAACTCGTTTCCTCGGAAACGAAGAGACATGGGTGCACACTATGTAGTGAGTCATGTTGATGACATCGCGTTTGCACGCACTCTCCTGGACAATGGTTCCTCGATCAACTTGATGCCCACAACCCTCTATGAGCGGCTTAATCTCGGACCTCTTAGGAAATCTAGAGCTATTCTGCAATTTGCTGACAAATCTACTAAGAAGTCCCAAGGAGAGTTAAGGAACATTGTGATCAAAGTCGAGGGACAAGAATACATGGTGGACTTCACTGTCCTAGATATGGAAACCCCTCGTAATTGGAGAGATTCCCAGATCATTTTAGGTAGGCCCTTCCTCAGAACAGCGGGGGCCTTATTTGATTATAAGAATGGGAAGATTCAGTTCCAAACTCCAGGTGGAGATGAGGAACTTGAAATGAAGCAGACAAGATGGCAGAGACCGGACTCCGAATCTAGCACCGAGTACTCTTCTACCGGAACAGACTGTGAACATGTAGACGTAGTTGGGCCATGGAGACAGAACCCAGCTAGCATCGATGTGTCCATCTCTTTTGAAGATGATCCAGTGCATGAGTCAGTCTGCGAGATCCTCAGGAACGAGTACAGCTCTGAGCCTGCATCGCCCTACATCTTCGATGACATAGAGGCCCAGTTGGGCCTGTCGGTCCTTACATCCTTAGGACAATCGGAAGATGAGGATGACGAGTCGGACGAGGCGTTTGCCGATTGCATGGAAACTTTTGACGATCCGACTCCAGAGCCGCGCTTGGTGGCAGCTATCACCGAAGACGATCCAGCCACTTGCAACACTGAACCAGAGCAGATTGAGCCAGACTTCTTAGACGATCACACCATTCCTGAGCTCAAACCTCTACCCACAACCCTGAAATATGCCTTCCTTGCGGGCCAAGACAAGAAATTTCCGGTCATTATCAGTTCGCAATTGACCGAGGAGCAGGAATCTCGCTTGCTAGAGATCCTGGAGAAGAACCGCAAGGCAATAGGCTGGAGCATTTCCGATCTCCACGGGATAAATCCCGCTCTGTGTTCGCACCATATTTACTTGGAGAATGAGGCCAAACCCTCTCGTGAATTCCAATGCCGGTTGAATCCAAATTTACGAGAGGTAGTGAAGAAAGAGATAGAAAAATGGTGCGACGTGGGTTTCATTTACCCAATCTCCGACTCTAAGTGGGTGGCCCCAATCCATGTTGTCCCGAAAAAGTCGGGAATTCAGACGACCACCAATGAGGACGGAGAGGAGATCGTGATGAGAGTACCCACGTCGTGGCGCGTCTGTGTGGATTACAGACGCTTGAATGCCGCGACAAAGAAGGATCATTTCCCCCTACCGTTCATTGATCAGATCCTAGAAAGATTAGCGGGGAAAGAATTCTTTTGCTTCCTTGATGGGTTCTCGGGCTACAATCAAGTAGCCATAGCTCCGGAGGACCAGGAAAAGACCACGTTTACATGCCCCTTTGGTACCTATGCTTTCAGGCGCATGCCTTTTGGGCTATGCAATGCTCCAGGTACTTTTCAAAGGTGCATGATTGTTGTATTCGCCGAAATGGTCGGCGAATTCCTGGAAGTCTTCATGGACGACTTCTCGGTCCACGGCGATTCTTTCGATTCCTGTCTTAGGAATCTGGACCGAGTCCTCAAAAGATGTTGTGAGGTCAATCTGGTGCTCTCCTGGGAGAAAAGTCACTTCATGGTGACAGAGGGCATAGTGTTGGGGCATGTCATCTCCAAGAGAGGAATGGAGGTTGACCCTGCCAAGGTGGACGTGATCAGACGACTCCATCCACCAACCAACGTAAGGCAGTTGCGGTCGTTCCTCGGGCATGTCGGATTTTATCGAAGATTTATCAAGGATTTTTCTAAGATTGCCCGACCGCTAACTGAGCTTTTAGGCAAAGACATGGAGTTTATTGTAGATCACAAATATCTTGAGGCCTTTAAGTTTTTACAAGGAATGATCATGGACGCACCCATCCTACAAGCCCCAGATTGGTCTCTACCTTTTGAGATCATGACGGACGCCTCAGATTATGCTGTTGGGGCTGTATTAGGACAAAGAAGAGATGGCGTCCCGTTTGCAATACACTACGCAAGCAAAGTACTTGATTCTGCTCAGCATAACTACACGGTTACAGAAAAGGAAATGCTTGCGGTAGTGTTTGCCTTGGACAAATTCAGATCTCACTTAATCGGATCCAAGGTAACTGTGTTCACATACCACACGGCACTACGATATTTGATGGAGAAGAAGGACGCGAAGGCGCATCTTCTTCGTTGGATTTTACTTCTCCAGGAGTTTGATTTGGATATCCGTGATAAACCTGGAAAGAAGAACGTAGTAGCCGATCATCTTTCTCATCTCGAAGATCTTAATACTCTTGAGGTTTCCCCAATTCGAGACTCCTTCCCTGACGAGTCGATTTTTGTTATCGACTCACTCCCATGGTACGCCAATATCGTGAACTATCTTGTCTCCAAGAAAGTTCCCGAGGATTGGCCCAAGAGCCAAATCGACCGACTAAAGTCGAACGCTAGACACTACCATTGGGAGGATCCGATCCTTTTCTTTGAAGGACCGGATTGTGTCTGGAGACGTTGTATTCCTCAGGAGGAATACCAGAGTGTCCTTTCTTTATGCCATAGCTTAGAGGCAGGAGGACACCACTCCGGGAAGAGGACCGCATGGAAGGTACTTTAGTGTGGCTTCTACTGGCCGACTCTGTTTCGCGATGCCACTGCCTTCGCGAAGTCGTGCCCAGTTTGCCAGAGAATGGGAGGAATCGTTGGTTCCAAGGATGAGATGCCAATGCAGCCGGTCATCATTTGTGATGTCTTTGACACCTGGGGCATCGATTTCATGGGCCCATTCCTTGTCAGCCACGGGTTTGAATACATCCTCCTTGCGGTAGATTATCTGTCCAGATGGGTGGAGGCTATCCCGACCCGAGCCGCAGACAGCAGGACTGTCTGTAAATTCATCAGAGAGAACATAATCTCTAGGTTCGGGATCCCCAAGATGATGATATCAGATGGGGGTAGCCATTTTGTGAATCGGGAGGTGAAGAAACTCCTGAAGGACTACGGCATCGAACACCGTGTCGCGAGTCCTTACCACCCACAAACCAATGGTATGGCTGAGGTGTCGAATAGGGAGGTGAAAACCATATTGCAAAAGCTTGTCCGCCCGGACAGGAAGGACTGGTCTCAGATCTTAGATCAAGTCCTCTGGGCGTATAGGACGGCTTACAAGACACCGTTAGGCACCTCCCCATTCCGAATGGTATTCGGAAAGCCGTGCCATTTGCCCGCAGAGTTAGTGCACAAATCAGAATGGGCAATAAAGAAGGTCAACTGGAACACTCACTTGGGTCAGAAACAGAGAGACATGGATCTGAATGAGCTTGTGGAAGTCAGAAACCGAGCATACGACAACAGTTTGGTGTACAAGGACAAGGTGAAGCGTTGGCATGATAGATATATCAGACGAAAGACCTTTGTTCCTGGACAGAAGGTATGGTTGTTCAATGCTAGGCTGAAGATTTTCCAAGGCAAGTTAAAGTCTAAATGGACGGGACCATTTGTCGTCCGTACGGTGCATGATAGTGGATGTGTCGAGATCTCAGATCTCGCAGATGACGCACCGACATTCCTAGTGAATGGGCAGCTGTTGAAGCAATTCGTTGAATCCAATGAACAGTTAGTCCATGTGGAGGAGATTGTATTCATGCGCGAGACAGATACAGCAGATACATCTCAACCCGCGTATGAAACCTTGCAGCAATGAACTCCAGCCATCCGCAGCATCTCAAAAGATTCAGACCGACTCATCTGTATATATCATTCTTCCTGTATATCCTATCCTTTACCCCCACGATTCTAGTAACCCATCCCCACATCATCGAACCATTATCTTGGACTATACTTAGGATGGCCAGATCCTAAGTATAGGGGGGAGGGGTCACCCGAGTCGATTCACTGTACATTCTCCAGATCACATTGGTCCTCATACTCATTTCCTACTGATACTTAGGCTGACCTGAGCCTAAGTATAGGGGGGACCGATGCCCGCATTGTATACTCATCCATTTCTCATCTTTCCCTCGTCCGCCCCATTTCTGATCTTCTTCTACACTTAGGCTGCCAGAGCCTAAGTATAGGGGGGCGAGACGACTTCTATACTTTTTGTTCCTTTTGGCTCTCCTACGCTTAGCACGAGCTATGCCTTTTTCCTCGCTCTTCGTGCTCTGAGGACATAGCACACGCTAAGTATAGGGGGGCGTGTATATATTACATATATACTTTACCCATAGCTCGTACTTTCGCGTATTTTTGTATATATCTTACAATAATTACGGGTGGGTAAAATTCGGAAAAAAAATATAAAAATAGGCTTCTTATTTAGTCTTGCATATCATCTCTGCATCTAAAAAGAAAAAGAAAAAGAGTCTTGCATTTTCATAGCATGACATCTCATCGCATCTACATACTTTGCATATGCAAAGTGAAAAGCTAGTGGGTTCTTAACCAAGTTATGAGTAGATATTGAGGATGGACTTGATTTGACCTTAATCCACCTAATTTCAGAGGAACCTTATAGGAACTGGAGTTAAGATTTCTCAGGTCAAGTGACTTAATTCTTTGAGTCCGCATGTCTATGTTCACATGTCATCTTGATTAGTCTAAGTAGAATATCTCGTGCATACGCAGGATTCTTTTAGATAATGACCTAACTTGGACAAGCACTATGCACGTAGCTCTTCATTGATGAGATGGTTAGGAGGTAGAATCCTTCAGCTTGGAGTAGCACACGGGTGGAAACATCCGTCCTCTAGGGAGGGTAGTGCATCTCAACCTAATCTGGTGGTGTTGACATCTAAGGACAGGATGCTGTGGGTTGCAATAATGCTTCAAAAGAGGGATAGTCTACTGACTCAAGAGGGAAAAAATCCTGATGTACATGCTGCTCTTTTCGAGAAAAAAATGCAAAAACTCCGAAAAATCAGACAGGTTCAAGAAAAAAATAAAATACATGTCGGAGTATGTATACTAGTAAAGAAATGCAGCTGGATGACTTGGCTACACTGGTCAGGCATCCCGGGATAGGTAGCTACACTGGCTACCGTCCATTCTCTTCTCTACCCCCTCCTCTTGAGTTGGTTGCACTTGAACTAAGAAGGGAATACCCCGCTCCTCGAGGAAAGAGTTGTTGGACCGGGTTATTGAGTTACCTTGTTAGAGGAGGCTGGTTCCGAGCCATTTCTGATGTGGAGAGTTACAAATCACTTACACAGTACAAGTAAGATTCATAGTCATCAGAAATTTGCGTTTGAGGATTTGTTCTGATCTGACTATTGAGGCGTCTTGAATAGAAGACTTGTGAAACTTGAAGTCTGTTAGGTCTTGAGTTCAGGTCCAAATAAGGTTCCGCCACACAACTAATCCAAAGGTCGAGTCAGGCTCCATTTTTCAACTTTTGTTCATGACCTTGGTTTGGAACCCAAAATCAGTTCACTCTTGCATTTCATTTAGTTGCTCGGGGACGAGCAAGGTTTAAGTGTAGGGGGTTGATGAATCTGTGATTCATCACTTCAAAAGTCAAAAATAGAGCCTTGTTCCCGAGAAAATAGAGGCATATTTCCTTTTATATTGCATAAATAGCACTCATGCATGCAGTCATAAATCATACATTTTAGCAGCTCATTTGCATTTAAATAAGAAGCCAAAATCCCTTGTAAAATACCCAATCCCTAAAATAACCTCTTCTCTATAAATAT
Organism: Ottelia alismoides; assembly: GCA_037367405.1. Classification (NCBI taxonomy): domain Eukaryota; kingdom Viridiplantae; phylum Streptophyta; class Magnoliopsida; order Alismatales; family Hydrocharitaceae; genus Ottelia; species Ottelia alismoides. Next base: position 151,141 of record JAZKJV010001140.1, read on the forward strand.
ATACTCCTTAGTTGATAATATAGGGAAGAATGCCAAAAATCCCCCTTGTAAATTAGTCAATAAAGGCCTCCTACAAACTCCGAATTGGGTCTACTTACTCTTAGAATACTACATATTAAAAGACCTTCAAAATGAGACTAATTTCATTGAATTTGGAGCTCGTGTGAGAAAGTTGGGTTTTTGGGCCACTTTGTATACTATATATGTATATCTATGTATCCTTGTATTTATGTATCATATTTGACCTCATCTCCGTCTTTGGTCAACATGAAACTTGTAGATCTCATCGAGATCTACAACTTTCATGTTTTGAGTTTTTCCAAATTCGGCCCCCTCTTCTCTCTACACGCGTCTTTTCCTCCAGCCACTCATAGCAGGCCACGTGGCGCCCTCTGGTTGCGCCACGCGGCCCGCTTCCCCTCGCCTCATCCTCCTCATCTTCCAACCGTTGGATCCTCTTCCAGATCCAATGGCCCAGCGCTGCCCACGCGCGCCTAAATCCTGGACCATCAGATCATCTCCGGCCTTCGTCCACGCCGCACGTTCGCGCTCTCACCAGAACACGCCACGTGGCGCTTTAAAGACCGCTGGATCGCATCCATGATCCTCTGATCTCAGTCGTCTCCCCTTCCAACGAGTCTTGGCCCTTCGATCAGCTCCAACTCCTCATCCAGGCCGCCCGCTCGCGCTTCGCCCGCAGCTCGCCACGTGGTGCCACCACAGCCCATCATCCCCGAGCCCCCGATCTCATCCAACCCGCCCGCCACACTTCGATCTCCACCGTTGGATCACAAGATCCAACGGTGGAGACCTCGTCTCCTACCTCCGGACGCCCCTCTCTCCCACGTCCCTTGCCTTGCGGGAGGGGCGCCCCCTTTCTATTTCCGGCTGCACGTCAGCCACCCTCTCCCACCGCTGACAACCCCACGATGAACCCCACTCATCCCTCTCCCTCGCCAGCTCCCTCACGCTCCACCACCTCCACCATAGAAGCTCCACGTCGCCCTCGAAACTCGCCTCGTCGCCAACAGTGCCACCAACTTCACCTTATAAATACGCCACCTCCGGCCGACTTCACCCCTATCCGCCACTCCAGAGAGCGTCCCTGAGCTCCGACCTACCAATTGGTGACAACGATTAGTTGAATCGTTGAGCGAAGAAGGGGTGTCATCTCCGGCGAGATCCACAACCGCCACCGCCGTGCTGCAACCTCCGTCCGCGAGCTGCGTGAGCTCAGGCCACCTACCGACCATCGAGCGACGACCTGGAGCTCAAACCTGAGCTCTATTTCCCAGGTAGATTCCTCCATTCTTCCTCCGATCTTCCTCTTATTTTTCCTTGATTTTCTCCGATTTTATTCGCCTCCACCGGCCACCTTCTCGCCTCCAATCCATCTCGACGAGCTTCGCGTCGAGGCTCTCATCCTCGCGACACCATTCACGACCTCCGAAGACGCCTCTCGCACTATTCCGATCATCAGCTCCGCCATTTGGCCGGAGCTCATCTCCAGACGTCCTCCTTCACGCCGTAGGCCTCGCCGACCACCTACATCTCTCCACGAGCACGCGCACGCTTCGGCTATCTCCTCTAACCCCCAGCAGGTACTTAGCTTCTCATTGAACGGAAGCTCGCCGGAGACGCCATCGAGCTTCATCGACATCGACACCGTCCGCTCTCCGGCGATTCTGAAACCACCAGCATCACCGCCTTCACTCCGCGCAGCTTCCGGGCTATCTCCGACAAGCCAGAGAGCGTCAGCGACACGAGGAAGGACGGGCGGAGCTACAGCCCGATCGCCGGAGCCCCGCCTTCTCCTCCGCAGGCGGCGGAGGATCGTCGGAGCGGACGAGCAGCTGCCGTTCGATCACCCGATCGAACGGCCCTCACCTCGCCACGCGTCCTCTCACCGCGGCCGTTCTCAACCGTCGATCGCTCCCCAGATCTGACGGGTCCTCTCCTCGCCACTCGTCTTCACCGCCAACCTTTGGATCGATCTTGATCCAAAGGCCCGAACCTCGCTCCGAGCCGCCGCAGCCTTCCGAGCCTAGGCCGCCCACGTGAGGAGCACGTGCGGCCTGGGTAAATTGCACAGAGGCCCCTGGAGCTTTCCAAAATTGCAAAGAGGTCCCTGTGAAGCAGACCCCACGTGAGGAGCACGTGCCCTGTGGAGATTTTGCACAAGAGTCCCCCTCATTATAGGTAATTGCATTTTAGTCCCTGTCTGCATATTTGTTTATTGTAATTTTAATTTCCTGTATTGCATTTATACCCCTGTGTTTGCACGCATCCCTAGGTTGCATTTTACATCATCTTGAAATTTTAAAAATTGCATTTTGTTGAGAATTTTGTCCTCTGTCTATTGGTACACATGTCCTATTTTTGTAAGTTCAGTTGAATTATTAATGAATTAATTGGTGAATTGTTGACATATTTTCCCCAGTGACACCTTTTGATTTATAGTTAATTCTTTGTGCTTCCAAAATTCATCAAAAATTCACAGTAGCTTAAGGACATCATTTTTAACATACCATAAAAATTTCATAGCATTTGCACGCATATCGAGGCCTAAATAAATTGTTAAGTGATTTTCTTAGATTAATTTTAATTAATTCATTTCACAGTGAAATTAAGTTCTGTTAATTTTCCTAGGTCCCTTATCATTAGAGCCACCTAGGATAATTTTAGTTCTTGAAAAAATTGTGATTTGCTTTTTATTAAAAATTAAATACTGAAAATCACCCTGTCTGTTTATTAAATTCACAGTAAATTTATTTGGAGTCGAAAAATTCCAAAAAAAATTAGTGTAGGTCATTTTCATCCTCATTAATCAACTGGTCAATTTTCATAATTTGTGGACTTCATTTGACATCATAATTAAATTGAACATTAAATTGGCCTGCATTGTCTGCATAAGTCTGCATAGAAAATAAAAAAGAAAAAAAATATTTTTACTTCCCGAAAATCACACTTGGATAATTGTTGAAATTCACCTAAGGAGACAGATGCCTCCCTGAGATCGACCTTGGACTCCACTAAGTAAAAAAAATTGCCTCTTAAAATTAACTTCACATTAATCGATAAGTGGTTTTTGATTAACCCCTCGTATCCGACTACAACGAACGACATTAAGTAATTTGGACATTAATCTTCCTGAATTAACAAAGGGTACTTGAGCGATATCAGTCAGAACCTTAATGGGAAATGGATTTAAAACCTAACATCCTCTAAGTTCCATAAGACTCCTATTCAGGTCTCCTCAACAGTCAGATCAGAACAAGTCTACAGACACAAATTCTTATGACTATGAATTCTTACTTGTACGTGTAAGTGAAAAATAGCTCCTCATCTCAAAAGTAGCAAAGAAACGGCCTCTCTCAACAAGGTAACTCTAATCCCCCGATCTGGCAACTCATTCCTCGAGGAGCGGGGATATTCCCTTCTAAGTTCAAGTACAACCAGCTCAAGAAGAGGGGATGTAGAAGAGAATTGGACGGCAACCAGTGTAGTTACCTATCCTTGGATGCATGATCAGTGTAGCCATGTCACCCGCTGCAAGCTCACAAATATATGACTTTGAAGTTCTTATTCTTTTTTTCACTTGTATATACACTCCGGCAGACATTTTACTTTTCTATCAGGCCTGTCTACTTTTGGAGATTTTGCATTTTTTCTTTCTTTTTTTGATAATATATACAAGGTGCAGCATGTACATAAGGAGTTTTTCCTCTTGAGCCAGTAGACTATCCCTCTTTTGAAGCATTATTGCAACCCCACAGCTTCTGTTTTTAGACCTCAACATCAACAAACCTGGTTGAGACGCACTTCCCTCCCTAGATGAGGACGAGAGGTTCCTCCTAGATGTACTACCCTCGTATGCTACCCCAAGCCAAAAGGTTCTGCTCCCTCACTACCTCCTCCATGAAGAGCTACATGTAGACTGCATTGTCCAAGGTAAGCCACGGTCTGAAAGAATCATGCGTGTGTTGTTAAATATTCTACTTAGACTTATCAAGATGACATGTGAACATAGTCTTATGGACTCAAAGGATTAAGACACTAGGACCTGAAATGTCTTAACTCCAATTCTTATAGGGTTCCTCTGAAATTAAGTGGATTAAGGTCCAACTAAGCTCCATTCTTCAAATTTATTACAGACTTAGTTTAAATGTCAAAATCATCCAGAAAAATGCTCATGCAAATGCAAGAAAATATGTACAATGCAAGGAAAAGAAAGCAAAAATCTTTTTGTGAAACAATTTTCAAAATTTTGAAATTTTTATGGATTTTTGAAAAATGATGCACATGCAAAAAGTTTTTTTAATGCAAGTAGTTAGTAATATATACAAGTATATAAACAATTTTTTTAGAAAAAAATTAGGGATGAGATACATATATACACAAGAGTGAGTTAATTATTTACAAGAATCAGATGCAAGAATTTACAACTTGAGTAATTTATACATGTATATACAGTTTGATTTTTGAGTATTTACACAGTATTTTAGCCATATTAAAAATAAGAAAGTACGAGTTATGGTTAAAGTATGTATATAATATATACGACACCCCCCTATACTTAGCTCGAACTATGTCCTCATAGTGATCAAAGAGCTGCAAAGGAAGACATAACTCGTGTTAAGTATTGGGAATCTAAAAGAATGCTATGCTACAACGACGAATAAAAGAATGAAATCAATAGGGGTCGGTGGTCCCCCTATACTTAGGATCAAGTAATACTAAGTATAGAAGACTATACACAAGGGGAAAATCGAGGAGTGGAATGTACAAAGTCTACCTCCCCTATACTTAGGGTAAAATATCCCTAAGTATATGCAGCAAAACAGAGGTAAAAAGAATCAACAGAATAATCAAACGTTTGACACCCCCTATACTTAGGGTAAAGTACACCCTAAGTATGGAATAATCATGAGATGGAGATGGTATGTAAGACAGAAAGAATGTATGATATGGACAGAATGATCTATACAGATGGAAGTAATGTTGAGGTGCCTCTCAACAAGCGCTAGAGTTTACGCCCCTAGTTGGGTGCAAATGTTAGGATAATGCCGTATCGAGGTTCAGGACGTCATCTGTCAGGCGAATACCGTACTGTCGTCGCAGTCTCAGCAGGAGAATAACGACGAGGTCAACAGAGTAAATGATAACACCCAGATAAACAATCAGACGGGTGTTTGCTACCAGGTAAAGAGATGGGCAGATGAAATCGGGCTCCGATAGCACAAAAGAAATCGTCGGCTCAAGATCTGTATGGAGTGAAAGGGCAGAGCCGAAGAAGTCGAATGCGGAGAAGGACTGATCTGTCAGTGGATCCTCCACGTTAATCATCATCTCGAATAGATAAGGAAGATCAAGATCAGGAGACTTACTATAAAGGCTGGTATCCGATGTATATAATGTAGACAAATCAGTGAAATCATCGAATACCTTAAAGATCGAGTCATCTTCGCGAGGGTCGTCGAGGAGAGAAACCTCAAACTCATTATCAGAAATATCAAAATACTCGGTCTCGTGATCCGATTGATCGGATGCACTCCCAGAAAGTGAAACCGAGTACACATGATCCATGGCATCCATTCGCAGATAACCCTCGGGGAGTAATGTCGAATCATTAGGGAACTGGGGATCAATGCTGTCAAAAATCATGTCCTCCAAAAATGTATCGACCTCATCAAATGGGAGGATACATGGCTCAAATACGGGACTATCAAGGTATGTTAAATCAAAAATTGGTCCCTCATCAAGCTCTCTATGCTGAGATGAATCCAAATATATTTCCGAATCTGAGAAGATCTCCTGAAGAAAAGATATTGAATCTTCTGCATATTGACATTAGAATGTCTCAAAGGATAGCTGAAATGTGTGATCCTCCTCTATTTCTTGGGTTCCTAATAAATCTAGAATCTAAAAATCTTCTACGTGAAAGAGCGGGATTGGCTCAAAATCTGACTGTAAATCCAATTGGTACTCAACCAATGTCCGGCTCTGGGAATTCACAACAATAGGCAACACATCCATCATATGAAAAGTATCAGCATCCATATCCTCTGATCGGTGTGTGATGTCTGAATTCGAATGGTGTGTCACACACTCAACTGTTGTCATCTCTCCCTCATGTGTTTTCCCGAATAAATCATCTTGTGTATATGCTAGATCAGAAAGTGTATCCAAGATGGTCTCAACTAAATCCAAGTCAGGACAGTGGTATGAACCACCACACGAGGTAATGACATATGTAATCTGCTCTGCGGTCCTCCCCCTCATGGCGATGTGGATAAGGTCAGTCATAAAAAATCCATGATCTGGAAATCGCCTCAAAAGATCTCGTAACCTCAACCATGAACCTATCAATGTCTCCTGAGGGTCAACTAAAAAATCACGAATACACGACCACATAATCTCTGCTCTACGCTGGCGGTAAAATTTCTGCAAAAACAACGATCGTAAATCTCCCCACGTATCAATCTTCCTTCCCAATCATCTGTGCCAACTCTTGGCTTTTCTCTCAAGTGTAAATGAGAAGGTAATCAGCATCATTTTCTCAGAAGTGACATCCGAATATGATTGTGATCGACAAATATCCTCAAACTCATCGACATGTAAATACGGTTCCTCGTGCACTTCCCCTGAAAACTTGGGCAGTAGATCAATTAACTCTAAATCCAGAATGAAGGGTCTCAAAGTAGAAGCGGGCTGTGCTTCTTGATCTTGGTTCTCATCCATCATCCTAGGATAGAAGTCATCTAAAGCTCGCAATTGTACCATATGTCGCCTATGGGATGCATTCTCATCTCAGCAAGGTGAATGCCCGGGTCTCGTGTTTGATCAATCTGGTCTCCTTGGGGTTCACTCTCAGCATGTCCCGAATGGAAGGGTGGATAGGGAGAAGATGGTAAATCGGACGGAGTTCCGACCTCCCAAGGGAGTGGGCGGGAATAATGGACGTGAAATGAAGAAGGCGTAAAATTCGGCTGGAATGGAAAGTGGCCCATCGTGACGAGAGGGAAATGATGGGCGGGAGGGTGGGTTAGAAGAGACAGAATGAAGGAGAGAGAGGTGGGATAGAGATAGAATGTAACTGCTAATGATTTAAAGAATGATCGTAACCGACTCACACCAAAGACATCCCAACACAATGCAAAACCCTCAATTCACCAACTCTACACAATGTGAAGACCGTGAGATTTGGTCTTTTATCTTTTCAATTTTAGAGTTTAGTGATAAGACAAAGTTGTACAAACACTTAGGAGGCTTGAATAAGATTTGGGCACTACTCCTTAGTGTGTACGTGAGCGAGTAAAAGTGCAAACAATGTGGGGATTGCTCTCCAATATAATGATATGGATCAATTACGTTTGATTTTAATGGTCAAGTTCAATTAGCAGACCAAATTTTTAATTTTTAATTTTCTTTTTTTTTGATTTTTTTCAAAAATAACGCCTAACGAGTTTTCCGGTTTCCTCTTTGATTAATTTGAGTCGAAAACACGGGGAGGAAGTCGAAAAAGCTGATGCACGGTCAAACACAATGATGCATGCAAAGATAGAAAAATACGTACCTTGCTCCAACACTCTACATGCAATATGATCCGTGCATAAATTAAATACAGAATGTAAACTAACTATATGATGCATGTGAAAATCGGCCTTAGACGAGCAGCTTCTATTGATCGTGAAGAACTTTTTAATTTTTATTTTTAGTAAGGTCCAATTATGTTCTATAGGAACAGATAAGCAATTAGGTGTTGGACCTTAGGATATTACGTCACAATCAATCAAAATTCCTACATCTAAGGGCTAAATCCGCGAGAATCAAATAGAAAGTTATGGAGGTAAAATAAAAAACACGGAAAACGGCAGCGAGGTCCTCCAAGTGCACCGGCACTTGGCGAAACATACCCCGAATAATGTCCAAGTCCACAAGTCCAAGATCCCTAAATTATTACAACAATGTCAAGAATGTTCTCTCAGATAAAATAATTGCTTTCTTCTTGTCCCTGCTCTTCCTCCTGTGCTGGTCCCTCCAAAGAGTCTGAGCCGTATCCAAGCGGTTCCTCGCACAAAAATCAAAGAGAGAAGGTCAGAAAATAATTATACTATAGAGAGATAAATATCACAAGAATGAAATATGACTACAAAGCCGTGCTCCCCGGCAACGGTGCCATTCTGATGATACGCGTGACAATTCAGGTTATGCAAATAATAAATAATGGTCCTTGTGATCCAAATCACCAAGCACGGTCAATCGAGAAAAATAATTAAACCACTCAAAATAAGATAAATCAAGAAATTCAATGTAAGCAGTTTTCGCTATTCTTTTTACCCGGTATAGCGACCAGGGTCGAACACGAGGAGCACGATTTAAAAAACTAAGTAGTCAAATTTCAGAATTAATTTTTAGTGTTTTTGAATTTTTAAATATATCAAATGTCAACCAAAATTCATGAAAATTTTACATAATGTAAAAAGACATAGCAGGAGCATATATGAGTTTTCTCAGAATTTTTACAACCATAAAAACATTTATTCCATTCAAAGATAGCGAGCAAGTTCGAGTCTGGAGTACAGGGGCTTAACACAAATATTTAAAGTTTTGGCACGAAATAATATCAGAAATAAAAGGCGGGAAGGAGATTGCAATTTACCCACTAAAAGCGTGCGCACCACATGTCTTCTGGAGCTCAGGGGTGTGCCTGCAATTTTGAAAACTCGAAGGGTTGCTGTATAAATTTTCCAAAACAATTCTTTTATTGCCCTAGGGTTACTGTTCACGTTCTTCTCCTTTGTTTCTTTTCAAAAGAGAGCCAAGGTGGGTACAAGGGGCTGTCGCCGCACCCTCTCTTCCTTCACGTGGCGGGCAAGGGGGCGGAGCAGCGGTGCTTTGCCGTGCACGAAGGGTGCGGGAGGCGAACGCGGGGTGGCGCGCTGCCGTGCGTCGACGGCTGGAGGGGTGAGATCGGTGGGTCCCCGCCACGGAGGAGGTGGAGCGCGGGGGAGGGGGGGGGTTCCACACGCGGAGGGCGCCTGGAGAAGCACGCCTTGCGCGGAGGCGGTCTTCGGTGGAGGAGGTCGGCGCGGGAGTGCGCTAGGCTGGCCGCAACCTTGCGCGATGCCACTGGAGCGCGGTGTGTTTGGATGAGGCCGCCGAGCGGCCAGGAGCGGAAGGGATGCGCCTGGAGGAGCGCCGCAGGTCGGCCCAGGAACGGGGTCGAAGGATGAGTGCGGGCGGCGCGCGTCCGCAACGCGGTGGGGCAGGTCGGAGGGCATCAGCGCGCCACGCACGCGCTGGGAGAGGCGGTGGTGGTGGTGGCGGCGCTGGACGGACTGGTTGATGCGCCCCTTTTTTGCTTTAATTTTTATTTTTTTTGTTTTTTATGTAATCAGAATTGATAATTTTTTATTTTTTTATGTATCCTGCAGGAAAATGTTAGAAGAAAATTGTATTTTTTTTATTTTTTTATTTATTCCTGCAAAACAACGATTAGAGAGAAAATACAACAAAATTTTTATTTCTTTTTTTTTAAGTTTTCCCTGCAAAAACAAATGTGAGGTGAACAGGAAAAATAATTATATGATTTTTTATTTTTTTATTTATTTATGCACAATAATAAGATAAATGAATGGATTCAGATCCGCGAAATAGGAGATAGATCAGTGTCTCCAATCACCGTACGTGGTCGGAGGTGATATATTGCGTGAGATAGAAATGGAAATGGAGGGACACGAAAATGAATGTGGTAATCGGATCGGATGCGTGCTTGAGAAGTGGAAAATTTTTGGTATTTTAATATCTAAAAATTTATAACGACATCTACGCGAAAATTAAAACTACGATTTATCTAGGAAAAGACAGGATATAAATTGGATCTTACCTTGAGGTCGGACATGCCATGATAGCCTCGACGAGGACCGACGCGCTGTCACCGGACGACTCGGAGGCTAGGCACCTTTCTTCAACAAGAACGCTCCCGGAGATCGGGCTCCTCTCCACCAAAGATCGATCAAAGAGTGAATGAGGAGGAGGAAGAGCCCACTAAAAGAGAAAGAAAATGAAAAAGGAAGGTATACACATTTAAGGAAGGTGTCTAGTGGTTAATTAATAAAATAATTAAATAAATAAATAAATTACTTAATTAAAAATGAATTTCGGAATTAATTAAAATAAATAAATTAAATAATTTCCAAAATCAATTAGCCACCATAATGGTGGTCATTAAAGGTATGAAATAAAATCCTATATACATGGTAAGTATATAAAATCTATTAATTCACATAAATCCATTAAATCAAATAATTAAATATAAATTTTGGAATTAAATTAAATAAATCAATTAATGCGAGATAATTATTTTTTTGGTGATTTTTATTTAAGGAAGTTAGTTGTATATACATATTCTACACATATAATACAATATACATAAGTACAAATAAGGAAATAATTTTTTATAAAAGTTTTTTTAGTTTTTAATTTATTTTATTTTATTTTTAATGAAAACAATATTTACATATATATACATTATGTAAAAAAATAAATATGAATAAAATATATACAACAAGCATATGGGAAAACTGCACAAAACACCCCAGAAAACCGACTTTTTAACCGTAACTCCAAAAAATATGAAACCATAGCCATTTAAAAAATAATTTAATTTAGAGTATAATGGAAGTGATTTTGGTTCGATTTGAGCTCGTATGGAGCCAGAATTTGTGTTTCAATTATCGTTTTGCGGCTTTTTCTGGATGTAATTATTTGCAATATATACATTATTTTATTTTACACTTATTTTTATTATTTACAACTTTTGTTTACAAAAATAATTAGTTGAGGTCAAATTATGTACAAATAAAATATGGTAAGTTTTGTACAAATATACAGGAAAAAAATATTTACAAAATATTTTTGGATTTTTGACAGAAGACCCTATCTCCCCCTACTTTATTCTTAGTCGATCAGGTCAAGTCTTGACCTTCTCTCGGGGTTCATGTCAGTCTGTATTTATTGCATAAACACATCCTTTCTTTTTCTTTTTCTTTTTCTTTTCTTCTTTATTCTTTTATTTATGTACAAAAAGTATTAAAAATATAATTTTAACAAATGCATGCAAAATGGTAAATTTATGCAATTAATGGGTATTTACAGGTATTTGACTAAGAAAAAGAGGTTAAAATAAAAGAATAAAGGCGATGAATCGTGGATTCATCACCCCTCTCTTTCGGACTCGACTCTTCAAGTGGAGAAGGTATACAATGACCTCTCTTGATCATTTATTCTGAATTTCTGATGATGTTGTTTTAGATGCAATTG
>JAZKJV010001140.1:167465-329368 GCA_037367405.1 Ottelia alismoides
ACATCATCTCCTCCCACATCATCTCCCTTATCATATCCTCACCCACATCCTCATCCAAATCAAGCTCAAGATCGACAGGAACCTGTGCTGGGGGATCAGATCGTGGGTCGTAAAGAGGAGCCATGTAAGGGTGAGCCAAGGCCTCAGCGACACTAATCCGCTTTGTTGGATCAAATACAAGCATTTTCCGAAGCAAGTCAAGTGCCAAAGCATCCGCCTGCGGGTATAGAGTAGAGAGAGTTATACCCGGAGTGTATGGGAGAGATTTAATGTATCTTCGAGCCTTAAGATTGTCGATGAAATCTAGATCTGCATCCTTGACTGTTCCAAGGATATCAACAATGAGCTTGAGCTGGTTAAGGCACTCCGTACCAGGGAATATGGGTTTCCTCCCAAGCAGTTCTGCAAAGATGCATCCCACGGACCAGACGTCAATGGAGGTTCCATAGTTGTCACAGCATAGAAGCAATTCAGGTGCCCGATACCACCTGGTGACAACATATTCTGTCATAAATTGGTCCTTTCCTCTGCTGGTACGTGCAAGGCCAAAATCACATATTTTAAGATCACAATTTGCATTGACTAGAAGATTTCCAGGTTTTAGGTCTCGATGAAGTATGTTTGCAGAGTGGAGATACTTCAAACCACGTAATAACTAGATGGCAAGGAAATGAACAGTCAGTAATTTGTATGTACAAATTAATATCAATATTTAAATAATGTTCAATATAAGAGTGCGTAGTTTGTAGTTTCATTCATTGCAGTTTCCTTGAAATGTAGAGATAGAACATGAAATCAGAAATGTAACAAGGGATTGCAGCAGTTGGACCTTGGGTTACGGTGATCTGCGACTGAATAAAGCCTCTATATTCCCGCTTGATCAAGATTTTACTTTCCACAATCACATTTTAATAAATTAGTAACAGAAATCCCCATAAAACAAGTTAAGCATATGCCCAATGCAGGTTTAGTGTTTTTCTTCCTGTTCAGTTTCTCCGTGTTTAAACCTATTTCTACACCCATTTCAGAAGGAAACACATGCTATCATTTTAGCAAGTAACATGTTGACTCACAACTGCATAAAGCCCCCACCCTCTACATGATCCTACCCTTGATGACCAGCATCACTCTGCGACTTCTACTCCCACCATTTCCTGACAACCACCACACCCTCCACTGGACACTCCAACTGTACAGTCACCCTGCCCGATGGCAGCCAGCTCCATGCTTTGGCAGCTTCTTTGTGCTACCAACGGCCTTCTCGTCAACCCGGCAACAACTCCCACATGTCCCACATTCTCAGAAGCCTTACCCCACTACCAACAGCCTCACTGTCCTCCCAATGATCGCGGCCCCAGTCCGTGCAGTCCCGTGTACAGTTCTGTGGACATTTTACACTATCACTGAAGAAACATGATAAACAAATTAAAAAACAATGATGTGAGCTAAAAAATATATAATATAGCTCCCTTAAAGACATGACAAAGCCTTCTCCCATTATAAATACGGTCGGCTACATGGATTCTTGCTCAAATACATGTTGAAAGACTCGACTATAGTTTACGCTGGTTATCGACAACCTAACACAACCTCCACATGGGGGGGATTTGAACCCTGGTCCTTTGACTCGTAGGCACGCTACACTACCACCAGGCCGTTTAAGTGGGTGCCTCCCTTAAAGACATTGTGGAAAAAGATGATGGAATACAATGAATTGTCTTATTCAAAGGGTCTAGGGTTTCTTATATAGTGTGAAACCCAAGAGAGCCAAAAAAGAGAAATTACGTAAAAGATCCCGAAGGGTTACACGACTCAATAAATAGCCCAATAACAAAAAATAACTCTAACATTCTCCCTCAAGTTGGAGCATATCTATCGATCATGCCCAACTTGAAAATCATCAATGAGAAGCATTTCTTTGGTAGTGCCTTCGTGAATATATCTGCGAGCTGAAGATCTGCGGAGATATGAGGTATAATGATCTTTCTTCCTCGTACCGCATCTCGAATGAAATGACAACCAACCTCAATGTGCTTAATTTGCTCATGAAATATTGGATTGGTGGTAATGCGTGTAGCAGACTCATTAACATAATATAAATGTACATGAATAGTAGCAGGAAGTCCAAGTTCCTGTGAAAGGAGACAAGCCAAGTAATCTCACAAGTGGCATGGGTCATTGCCCTATATTCTGCCTCTGTACTTGATCTAGAAATCATTGTATGCTTGTTGCTTCGCCATGTAATAAGGTTGCCATCAATAAACATAGCATATTCTGTAATGGATCATCGGTCCTCAGGTGAACTGGCATAATCTGCATCAGCATAAGCGGTAACATCAGTGTGACCATTGACTCTATAGAAGAGGCCTCTCCCTGGAGATTCCTTCAAATATTGGAAGATAAGATGAACATCCTGATAATCATTGTAAAGAGATCTCTCCATGTGGCAGCTAGCTCTGCTTACAGCATACGATATATCAGGTCTAGTAACAGTGAGGTAGATCAGTTTGCCCACGAGGATTCTATATCGTGTAGAGTCCTCAAACTCAGGATCAACGGATGTAGCATGTTTCCGCAACTCTACAGGGATGCCAGATAGCTTGCATCCAAGTAAACCAATCTCTGTAAGAATATCCATGCAGTATTTCCGATGTGATAGACGTAACCCCTCTGCAGTGTGTATCACCTCAATACCGAGGAAGTATCGGAGTTGATAAAGGTCCATTGTGACAAATATCTTCTGCAGGAAGGCCTTGGTCTCTATAATGCCTCCTTCATCATCACCAGTAACTACCATATCATCAACATAGACAGCAAATATCACAGTACTAGTAGTTCATCATCTAGTGAACACAGAATAATCAGATGTTCTCCTATGGAAGCCAAGAGAGCTGGTCTTAGTGGTAAGCATGTCAAACCAAGCATGTGGACTCTGCTTTAGGCCGTAAATGGTCTTACGGAGTCGGCACACATGCTCCCCCTCGACGGAGTAACCCAGGGAATGCATCATATAGACCTCCTCTTTGAGAATACTATAGAGAAAAGCATTCTTCACATCAAACTGAAAGATTGGCCAATTCTTGTTAGTTGCAACTGAAAGAATAGTGCGAATAGACACAGGAGAAAATGTCTCAAAGTAATCCACTCCATAAGTCTGAGTAAATCCCTTTGCTACAAGCATGACCTTAAGACTATCATTAGAACCATCAGGAGATTGTTTGGTCGTAAAGACACATCGATAGGTAACAGGCTTGACACATGTAGGACATGGTACAAGATCCCATGTGTCCTTGGATGTAAGCGTGTTCATCTCCTCATCCATGGCCTTTTTCAAACCATGGTCATGCAATGCGTTGTAATAATCACGAGGAATTGTAATAGCCATAAGAGCATCTGCAGATCGCTTGTCACAGCTGGATAGACTGTCAGCGGAAGTAAAGTGTGACACAGAATATATAGTACAATTCCTTTTTGTCCGGCGCAGGGCTATAGGATGTTCTGGTGGAGCATCCGGAGCTGCAGTGGTGGGGACATTAGAAGATGGCACATCATCTTGCAAAATAAGGAACATGTAATGGTACATGTTCAAAATGACTAGTGTGTTTCTTTTTGTAGACAATAAGTGGTGACGGGAACTCCAGGGGTATGCCACTGATAGACTGAGTGAAGTAGTTACTATGTACAAAGAAAGTTACATCTACAGAAATGTAGTAATGATGACATATAGGGTTGTAGAACCTGTAACAAGGGACTGCAACAGTTGGACCTTGGGTTATGGTGATCTGTGACTCAATAAAGCCATTATATTCCCACTTGATCAAGATTTTACTTTTCACAATCACATTTAAGTAAATTAGTAACAGAGATCCCCATAAAATAAGTTAAGCATGTGTCCAATGCAGGTTTAGTGTTTTTCTTCATTTTCAGTATCTCCGTGTTTAAACCTATTTCTACACCCGTTTCACAAGGAAACGCGTGCCATCATTTTAGCAAGTAACATGCCACAACTGCATACAGCCCCCACCCTCTCCATGCTCCTCCCCTTGATGACCAGCATCACTCTGCAACTTCTACTCCCACCATTTCCTGACAACCACCACACCCTCCAATGGATACTCCAACTGTACAGTTACCCTGCCCGATGGCTGTCAGCTCCATCGTTTGGCAGCTTCTTTATGCTACCAACGGTCAACCCAGCAACAACTCCCACATGTCCCACATTCTCAGAAGCCTTACCCCACTACCAATAGCCTCACTGTGCTCCCAATGACCGCGACCCCACTCCATGCAATCCCGTGTAAACTTGCGTGGACATTTTAAAAAACAATGATGTGAGCTAAAAAATATATAATATAGCTCCCTTAAAGACATGCCAAAGCCTTCTCCCACAATAAGTAGGGTTGGCTACATGGATTCTTGCTCAAATACATGTTGAAAGATTCAACTATAGTTTACGCTGGTTGTCGACTACCTAACATGATTTGAACCCTGGTCCTTTGAGTCGTAGGCACGCTACACTACCACCATGCCATTTAAGTAGGTGCCTCCCTTAAGGACATTGTGGAAAAAGATGATGGAACAAAATGAATTGTATTATTTAAGGGGTCTAGGATTTCTTATATAGTGTGAAAACCTAGAGAGCCAAAAAAAGAGAAATGACATATAAGATCTCGAAGGGTTACATGACTCAATAAATATCCCAATAACAAAAAATAACTCTAACACCCCTCCCCCAAGTTGGAGCATATCTATCGATCATGCCCAACTTGGAAATCATCAATGAGAGGCATTTCTTTGGTAGTGCCTTCGTGAATATATCTGTGAGCTGAAGATCTGTGGAGATATGAGGAGTAATGATCTTTCTCCTCATATCTCCACAGATCTCGAATGAAATGACAACCAACCTCAATGTGCTTAGTCCGCTCATGAAATACTGGATTGGTGTCAATGTGTGTCGCAGATTTATATCACAATATAAATGTACAGGAGTAGTAGCAGAAAGTCCAATTTCCTATAGAAAGGAGACAAGCCAGTTAATCTTACAAGTGGCATGGGACCTTGCCCTATATTCTGCCTCTGCACTTGATCTAGAAATCATTGTCTGCTTCTTGCTTCTCCATGTAACGTAACAAGGTTGACACCAACGAACATAGCATAGCCTTTAATGGATCGTCGGTCCTTAGGTGAACTGGCATAATCTGAATCTGCATAAGCGGTGATATCAGTGTGACCATTGACCCTGTAGAAGAGACCTCACCCTCCAAATATCACTGCAAAGAGATATCTCCATGTGACGGCTAGCTCTGCTCACAGCATACGATATATCAGGCCTAGTAACAGTGAGGTAGATCAGTTTGCCCACGAGGCTTCTATATCGTGTAGTATCCTCAAACTCAGGATCAGCGGACGTAGCACGTTTCCGCAACTTTACTGGGATGCCAGATGTTTGCATCCAAGTAAACCATACTCTGTAAGAATATCCAGACAGTATTTCCAATGTGATAGACGTAACCCCTCTGCAATGTGTATCACCTCAATACCAAGGAAGTATCGAAGTTGACCAAGGTCCTTGGTGATAAATACCTTCTGCAGGAAGGCCTTGGTCTCGAGAATGCATCCTTCATCATCACTAGTAACTACCACATCATCAATATAGACAACAAGTATCACAGTCCCAGTAGTCTGTCATCTATGAACACAGAATAATCAGATGTTGTCATGTGGAAGCCAAAAGAGATGATCGTCGTGGTAAGCTTGTAAAACCAAGCTCGTGGACTCTTCTTTAGACCGTAAATGGCCTTACGGAGTCCGCACACATGCTCTCCCTCGACAGAGTAACCCACGGGATGCATCATATAGACCTCCTCTTCGAGATCACCATATAGAAAAGAATTCGTTACATCAAGCTGAAAGATTGGCTAATTCTTGTTAATGCAACTGAGAGAATAGTGTGAATTGAACCCATCCTAGCGACAGGAGAAAACGTCTCAAAGTAATCCACTCCATAAGTCTGAATAAATCCCTTTGCTACAAGCATGGCCTTAAGCCTATCGATAGAACCATCAGGAGATTGTTTGGTCGTAAAGATACATCGACAGGCAACATGCTTGACATGTGCATGACACGGCACAAAATCCCATGCGTCCCTGGATGTAAGCGTGTCCATCTCCTCATCCGTGATCCTTTCCAATCATGTTCCTGCAATGCACTGTAATAATCACGAGGAATAGTAATAGCCATAATAGACTATCAATGGAAGCATGACACATAATATATATAGTACATTGCCTTTTTGTTCAACATAGGGCTATTGGAAGTTCTGGTGGAGCATCCAGAGCTGCAGTGGTGGGAACATTAGAAGATGGCACATCATCCTGCAAAATAAGGAACAAGTAACGGTACAGGTTCAAAATGACCAGCGTGTTTCTTTTTGTAGACAATGGGTGGTGGCGAGAACTCCAAGGGTATGCCACTGATAGACTAAGTGAAGTAGCTAGTCTGTTATAAGAAAGTGACGTCTGCAAAAATATAGTAATGATGACATATATGGTCGTAATACATCTACCCCTTTTGGGTATGAGAGTATCTAAGGAAAACACACTTGATAACGCAATGAGACAGTTTATCTACAGTCTGAAAGTTATGTACGAAGGCAATGCAACCAAAAATCCTCAATGGAAGTGGAAAAGGTTTCTTGTTATGACACAATAGTGAGAAATGAGTTACCCCCTTGAGGACTGAAGATGGGACCCTGTTGATGAGGTAGGTGGCAGTGGGAACAGCGTCCCCCCAATGGCTTTTAGGAACCTTCATGTAAGTAAGCAAGGTACGAGCAATGTTTAGACGGTTGCGAAGCTTCCTTTCCACTACTCCATTCTGTTGTGAGGTATACGGATACGAGGTCTGGTGAAGAGTCCCATGAGTGGCAAAGAGGGATACCAAGTCCTGTTAAGAGAACTCAAGAGCATTATCAGTCCTAATAGTTTGAATACATGTAGAGAAAGATATTTTAATAAGATGAAAGAAAGACTTGACAATGTTATTAATTTCAGATCGCCCCTTGATCAAATATACCCAAGAAGATATATTGTAATCACCAACAAAAACAGCAAAGTATCTATGACCAGTAGTAGTACGAACAAGGCAAGGTCCCTAAATATCACAATGGATTAAAGAGAAAGGTAATGATCGATGTGGCTCAATCCTAAGTGGAAAAGGAGCATGATAGTGTTTGCCAAACTGGCAGGCTTTGCTTTCAAACGGTTTCAAAGATGACAATATAGGAAATATATGAGAAAGAGCTTTGGCAAATGAGTGACCAAGCTGCAAATGCCATAGAAGCGGGTCGGCAGACAGAGAGGTAGCACCTACAAAGGTTGAGTCAGCAGTGATATCAAGATAGTAAAGACCATTCTTCTCATGCCCACCACCAAAAATCTACATCGTCCGAATGTCCTGAAAATAACAATGGAACTCATCAAAAATCACTCGACAATTCAATTCAACACATAGCTTATGAACTGATAAAAGGCTCAAAGGAAAATATGGTGCGCGGTAAACGCCAAAGAGCCTAAGCTTGGAGGAGAACGCCATAGTCCCAACGGTTATAATAGGAGACTGAGCACCGTTGGCTACCCGAACAACCTTCACATTGGAAGATGGTTGAGAAGAGGTCAGAAAATCGCCTTCTCCAGTCAAGTGAGTAAACGCACCGGAGTCAATGATCCAAGTTGATGCTAGTGCAGAGGCAGAGTTGGCTGAAGTATCTGAGGTAATAGATAGATGTGTGGTAGAAGTAATCTTCCTTGTAGTAGAATTTTGTAGAACCTTCATTAGACGAGAGATAGAAGTCCCCTGACCGCTGACGAATGTCTTGAAGGCTTGAGACCAGAGAATATAGTTATTCATGCCCTTTAATTTGATAGAAGTGCCATGTACGATCATAGAAGAAGTCAAGTACATGGGTTTGGTCTTGGTTAATGTTATCATGGTCGTGAAGGTCAAGAGAAAAGTGACCTAGAAGAAGATATGTTGCTTTAATCAAGCATCAAGGGTCTTAATCAAGCATCAAAATGATTTGCGGCAGTTGTAAAAGGTCCGTAGAAGATCGTGCAGGGATGTAGAGGGACCGCAGGAGGCCCTCTCGGCTGCTGCAGGCTTGCTGAACCCTTAAGTGTCGCTGGCAGTGATCCTCAAGTAGATGAAGGGTTCGCAAGGTGCCGCAGAGGTCTGAGTTCAACTAGCTGGTCTGGAATCTGAACATCTGGCTGGTCTGGAATCTGACATCTGAATCTGGAATAGACATGTGACTCTATACAATACTCCCCCTTTCTCCCAAACTTGTCGGAAGACAATGACATCGACCAAGTTGGGAAAAGATAAGAAAATGGGGAAAACAAAAAAACATCACATAAGCCAATCATTTTTTTCTAAGCTTTCTCAATTTCAAGTTTTTTCCGGTTATTTCCTTCTCTTTTTTTAATTACCGTCTCTTTCATCACAATTTCAATTTTTTATGCACCTTTTTTTAACAAAGAAACTTGGTCCACTTAGGTCTTGGAATATTTTTTAAAACTTGGGCTGAAATAAACCCAGCACGACTCCTTTTGCAAAACAATAGCAGGCCCTCGCCCCTTTTTTTCAGTCATAGCCCACTTGGGCTTCAATAAGCGACAGCTTTTTTTTGAACTCCCGACCCATGAGGGTCTACCCTTATTTAAGGTTCCCACTTGGGAACCCCTTCCTCAAAGACTCCTGCCCCCGATGGGGGTCCTCTTGATGTCGTTGTCGCCACTGATCCTCATCGCGGGAGAAAAGCACTCCTCTGAAACAGCACAGCGAGAGACGAGAGGAGAGAAGCGGCAGATATGGTCGTGCCTCCATCTCCCTCTCTCGATCTCAATCGCGAGGAGAAGAGGCTCCTCTCGGAGGTTCGAGTTCCGCCTGGAGCAGGAGAAGGGTGGCGACACCGCTTGGGTTCCTAGTTAGGGACCCCTTTTTCTTCGAATATAGCTGGAGAATTGAGGTTTGGAGGCTCCTACTGCACCATGTGACGGTTGTAGTGGTGAAAGCGGTCGCACGCGTGAGGCGGCCCTGGAGAGATCCATCGCCCTAGAGAAAAGTGACACCATCGCCCTGGAGAACCCATCGCCGTGGAAACGAGGCACGGCCGAACGAGATAATGGTGCAACAACACCGAGGCAGAGAGGATCAGACCTCTGGCACTGTACCGTAAAATGGATCGCAGCATGCTAGAGAACTGGATTTTCATGAACCCTTGTAAACGGGAACAATCTGATGTACATGAGTGATCTTCAAACATGAATGTGAAGAAGAGAGACAGAGTGGGATATCTATTCCATAGGGCTAGGGTCTCTTATATAGAGAAAACCCTAGAGAGTACAAGAGGAAAAATACATAAATACCCCTGAGGGGTTACGAAACCCGAAGGGTTAAAGGTTACGGAACCCGAAAGGTTACAAATATAATTGTAATATAATAATTCTAACACTCCCCCTCAAGTTGGAGCATATCTATCGATCATGCCCAACTTGGATACTAAGTACATTAGGCCCTTCCTTGGAAGAGCCTTTGTGAGGATGTCTGCAAGTTGAAGTTCAGTGGAGATGTGTGGAGTGCTGATTCGTCCTTCTCGTACTGCATCACGAATAAAATGGCAATCAACTTCAATGTGTTTTGTCCTCTCATGGAAAACTAGATTGATGGTGATGTACGTGGCAGACTTGTTGTTGCAATATAAGGGTACAGGAGTGGCGACTGGCATGCCACTGTTAGGAGAGAAACAAGCCATGTGATCTCACATGTGGCCTGAGCCATTGCCCTGTATTCTGCTTCCGCACTAGATCTGGATACCATTGTCTGCTTCTTGCTTCGCCAAGTGACAAGGTTATCCCCAACAAACATGGCGTCTCCTGTAGTAGATCGGCGATCATCAGGAGAGCTAGCATAGTCAGAATCTGTATAGGCGGAGATATTAGTGTGTCCATTCACCCCATAGAAAAGTCCACGTCCGGGAGATTCCTTCAAATATCGAAGGATCAAAAGAACATCCTGCCAGTGATTGTAAAGAGGCTTCTCCATATATTGACTGGCTCTGCTCACAGCATATGATATATATGGCCTAGTAACAGTGAGATAGAGTAATTTTCCCACTAAGCTTATGTATCGTGTTGCATCCTTAAATGCTGGATCAATAGATGCTGAATATTTTCTCACTTCTGCAGGGATGCCATATGGCTTGCATCCAAGAAGTCCTGCCTCAGTCAGAATATCGAGGTAATACATTCTCTGTGAAAGATGGAGCCCCTCTGTAGTGTGTATTACTTCGATGCCAAGAAAATAACGAAGTTGGTCGAGATCTTTAGTGACAAAGACCTTCTGGAGGAAGGCCTTGGTCTCCTGAATACCATCTACACCATCTCCTGTGATAACCATATCATCAACATAGACAGCAAGGATGATCATGCCAGTAGACCGTCGTCTAACAAAGACAGAGTAGTCAGATGTTGTCCTCTGAAAACCAAGTGTGTTGATCTCCGTAGTGAGCATGTCAAACCATGCCCTTGGGCTCTGCTTCAGGCCATAAATAGCCTTGCGTACTCGACATACATGCTCCCCCTTGACTACATACCCCGACGGTTGCATCATGTAGACCTCATCCTCAAGATCACCATAAAGAAAGGCGTTCTTCACATCAAGTTGATAAATGGGCCAAGCCTTGTTGGCAGCAACATAAAGAATGGTACGTATCGACCCCATTCTGGCAACAGGCGAGAAGGTCTCAAAATAATCAACTCCAAAGGCTTGTGTAAAACCTTTGGCAACAAGTCTGGCTTTCAACCTGTCAATAGAACCATCATGCGACTGTTTGGTCGTGAAGACCCATCGACTGTTTGGCACAAGATCCCACGTATCCCGGGACGTAAGTGCATCCATCTCCTCATCCATGGCCTGTCGCCAACCTTGATCTTGCATTGCACTGAAATGATCTCTTGGAACGGTAATAGCATTAAGAGCATCTGCAAACCTCTTGTCACATCTAGATAAACCATCTGTAGAAGTAAAATGTGACATGGGGTGATATGTACATTTCCTTTTTTGCTTGCGTAGAGCTATAGGAAGCTCCCCAGGTACATCCGGGACAGTAATGGTGGGAGCACTCGAAGTGGTCATATCATCCTGCATAAAAGGGACAGGCAAAGGTACAGACACTGGTGTAGAAGGTATAGAGGTACGCTGGCGAGTATAGACGATTGGTGGAGGAGGGAGGTCCAGAGGAATGTCACATACAGTCTGTGTGAAATAACTTGTTTGCTCAAAGAAGGTGACATCAGCAGATACATAGTATCGACGTCCAACATGATCATAGCAGCGATAGCCTTTCTGGGTACGAGAGTACCCAAGAAAGACGCATTTGATGGCACGAGAGGATAATTTATCAGTTGAATGAAAGTTATGGACAAAGGCAACACAACCAAAAATTCGCAGAGGTATAGCAAAAGGAGACTCGGTAGGATAAAGTAAGGAAAATGGAGTTGCCCCTTTGAGAACTGATGAAGGAACACGGTTGATGAGATACACTGCAGTAAGGATAGCATCTCCCCAGTATTGTTTAGGAACACTCATTTGACTAAGAAGAGATCTGGCAACATTTAGCAAGTGTCGGAGTTTCCTCTCAGCTATACCATTCTGTTGTGAGGTATATGGACATGATGTTTGGTGAACAGTTCCCTGGGATGCAAAGAAAGAGTTCAAGTCATGTTGGGTTAACTCAAGAGCATTGTCGGTACGAATGATCTTAACAATGCTAGAAAAATAAGTTTTAACATATTGAAAGAAATTTCTGACAATCTGATTAATCTCTTAACGCTCCTTTATTAGATAGACCCAAGAAGATCGACTATAATCATCAACGAAAACTATAAAGTAGCGATGACCACTTAATGTGCGGATCGGACAAGATCCCCAAACATCACAGTAAACAAGATGAAAAGCAGCAGTACTACGAGACTCAGTACGAACAGGAAACAAAGTTTTATGGTGTTTCCCGAACTCACATGCCTCGCACTGAAAGGGCTTCAGAGCAGAGAGTTCAGGAAACATCATGGAGATGGCCTTGGCAGAGGGATGTCCAAGGCGTCGATGCCATAGGAGCGGATCTTCGGAGATAGATGCAGCACCAACAAAATTGGAGTCTGAGGGTATGTCAAGGTAATATAGTCCGTTCTTCTCATGACCCCCACCAAAAATCTGCCTCGTCCGAATGTCCTTAAAATAACAAGACTCATCAAATATCACACGACAATGAAGCTCAACACAAAACTTGTGAACTGACAACAAGCTAAGAGGAAAATCAGGAGCACAGTGAACCCCCCGAAAGTCGGAGTTTGGAAGAGAATTCCACAGTTCCGACAGTAGTAATCTGTGATTGAGTCCCATTAGCGACTCGAACTGACTTCACAGAGGTAGATGGTATGGAAGAGGTGAAGGATATGGAATAATCCTTAAGCGCATCACGGAAGCGTGAGCATCGTATTGAATACGACGAAGAACGACTAGTTGGACTAGTTGTTCTATGCAGCAGAATTTTTAAAAAAAAATCATGTGACGAAACCACATGATCCAAGAACACTTCTCGAATCGTTCCGTTTAAACCACAAATAAGTAATAGGATTACCTCTTGAAGCGTGGTTGCGATCGAGTCTCTAAACCAAGAGACCTCCTGTCTCAAGTCCGATCCAACGGAGGAGATGCTTGCGAGCGCGTTGATGAGATGCGTGCTCCTCGCAATCCATGTTGATGATCCAAGTGGCGGATCTCCTGATCTCGTCACACGAGATCCAACATCTTCTTCACGAGCGAGACGCACCGAAGGAGATGGAGATCCACGAGTAGATGATCCGGCAGCATAACGACAATGCTGCGTCGATGACGACTCTCACAATGGCTCCATGGTGGACGACCATTATAAGAGAGAGAGGCTTGGCGTGTGGAGAAAGAGAGAGAGAGAGAGAGAGAGCATTCATTATTGTGTGTCTTGAAGAGCAAGGGGTGCCTCTTCTTATATAGGGTTTTGGGAGTACATGGATCACAATCCATGGACAACACAATCAATGGTTGAGATTGATTTGTTTTTCTTTCAATGGCTAAGATGTTATTGTAAAAAGCACAACAACTATTGATTTAATTTAAATTTTCATTGATAAATCAACAAAATTAATTTCAAATTAAATCATCTTTGATAAGAGAAAAGATAATGAAGAGAATAAACCAATCTCCTCAAAAGAGGGGACGGCTACTCTTCTCCTCCTAGAGAGTTGTAGCCGTCCACTTCTCTTTAGTGGACTTGGTCCATCTCTTCCAATTATCATGAGATCTCATTATCTCATGATATATATCATCATCTCTTGTCGACAATATTTTCACCAAAAAATAATTCCAAATTATCTTATGGAAAATATCAACCATACCATTGAAATTATGTGAATCTCATTCACAACCCAAAACTAAATATAATTATATTTTCAATTAATCATTCAATGTGAATCCAATTCACATTAACAATCAACAAATATAAATCACAATATGCTCTCTTTAATATATTATAAATCACATTTATAATATATATGATTAATATGGACAGTGCTATCCACATTATTCATATCCATGATAATTAAATCACATTTAATCATCTTGGATCTCTATTCTTATGTGCCCAAATAACATGAATCACATTCACATTATTCACATCTTTGATAATTAAATCATATTTAATTATCTTAGATATCTCTCCTTATAATATGAATCAAATTCATATTATATATGATAATGAAATCACATTTAAATATCAATTTTCTTGATGCTTGGATACATATATCAACAATGAAATTATCCCTGAACTCTTTCAAGGATAATGCACTTTCTCCGCGGATACTTGGAGATAAGGACATGGCGATTGTATTGTTCCACGTATAGTGACTTGGACATTGAGATCAAATCTCAAATCCAGATCTTGCGGACCTCCCATAGATGCTTGATTAAATTAAGACCTTAGATCTAATCTTCTCATTGTATCTGAATCACATTCAGATCAATGTCCAACATTTGGACTAAGATTAGATCACTTCTCTACGAGAGGAGTCACTAAAATCCAGACCCCTTTCATCACTCCCTAAGAATGGAAGCGTCATGGTTATACAATCATTTATGATCACATCACCCTCAGGTATTCCCAATACCTGTACATCCTGCATACTGGAAGACCTAGATTAAACCCGAAGTTTTAAATCTCCTTTTAGATTGTCTCCTTCAGGATTTTATCATTAAGTTTTCTCATTCGATCATTGGGAGATGGTATCGATCATATACTTTCCAAAAGCATATATCATACCCAGGTGTTGATCATATACTTTCCAAAAGCATATATCAAACATACAAATTCGGTCAAGCTTCCAAAACGAGACGACCGTGCACGGAATTTGATTCTTCTCAATATCTCATGAGTGAGCTCATGTCTTCCGGTTCAGTGGTGAACCTGTATGATCCCTTTGAGAGATCGTATTACTCATATGCCCTTATATGCACATCAGCTCGCCGGTATATAGACCTTGGTTAGGTCATCAACCTATTGGTCTGCCAAAAGTACACACTCAGACATAACACATCTGTCTCCGGTCAGAGGATGCGTGCCTGTATCGTGACAGCATACGACATAGGACTTTGGTTATCTTGATCTCGTTAAGTCAACCCTTTGACTTAACTAATCTGACACCTCCGAATCTCTATTCCTATGTAGAGGACCTGCATCAAGAGGTCGGTCAGATATCAGCCTATATGAGAAAAGGATTGCCATCTCCTACTAAGGCTGGAGATCATCTCTTAACAATCATTTGACGGTGTTTGATGAGTCCTCAATCTAACTCCTTAGATATTCATCCAAACACCAGCGTCTATGATTCAATTATTGAATCAACAACTGTATGATTATTAAGATGGCCATGGTACATAACCCTAATTGTAAAGAGGGACCTATTATGTAAATTATTTATTCTTCATTTCAGATCAGGGAATGATTTTCGCAATAACATTTATTGCATAATGGCTCGCCGTGGGCTCGCATGTCCAACAAGAGGTGAGCAGACTACCTTCTCCAGTGAGATGAGTAGAGGCGCCAGAATCAATAATCCAAGCTGGAGTAGAAGTGATAGCAGAGTTGGCTATTGTATCTGAAGGAGTGGTCAGAGCAGCAGTTGTAGTGTTACTGGTGGTGATAGGCCATGGAGTCTGAAGGATCTGCATTAGGCGGGAGTAATATGCATCATTAAGATGAACAGTCTTGCCACTGGAGGTAGGCGATGCTTCTTCCACATCATAGGCATCCTCATAACCATTATTGACGTGATAAGAAGGTACACCAAACCTCTGCCAGCATCGTTAAGCCGGGTGGTTCCATCTACCACAGTGAGTGCATGGAGCAGTAGAGTCTCGCCAACGACCATGACCAAAGTCACGGCCTCGTCATATTCCCGTCCACGACCACGACTTGGATCGCGACCACGTCCTCCTCGCAAGCCGTATCTGCCTCCTCGCCCAGATGAGACGATGTGTGCAAAGTTCTCTGTTGAAGGTAAGACAGGAGGCCGGGCAGCGGATGTCTCGAGCTCCTCAAGTCGGCCAAAGATGGCCTTCATTGTTGGCAGTGTGTCTAATATTAGAAATTGCTCCTTCGCTACATGGTACCTAGAATGCAAGCCGTCAAGGAAGCGGTATACCTGCCAGTCAGAACGCTCTTGTATCTGTTTGGTGCAACATGAGGGCAGGAATATTGCAAGCTCCTCATACAGACTGGATAGATGCTTGTAGTACTTGATGAGGGTGGAATCACCCTGAGATGCCGATCAGATTCTCCTGTAAATATCTGCAATGCGTGACTTCGTCTTCTTCTGGGAGTATGTTTGCTCGAGATCCTCCCACATTTCCTTGGCCAAATTTTTGTAAAGAAGATTTGAGGTAATATGAGCCTCAACACTGTTGGTCATCCAGTTGATAACCAAAAAGTTATCAGTCTGCCAGTTGTCGTACTCTTTGTCCTTTTCATCTAAAGGATCTTTAGTCAAAATGTAGAGTTTCCTCTGACCACCAATGAACACTGTAAAAGATCGAGACCAGAGCACGTAATTTTCTATGCCCATGAGTTTGATATTAGTGTCTTGTTGATGAAACTCGATTTCATCATCTTTATTAGCCCATTTTAACCTCCTTGCTTAAATTTGTGTCAATAAAAACCAGATAAAGTCCTGTAATTATCAGAGTCTTAAATAAATTAAAAATCACAAAAAAAGCACAAAATTAAAATTCGTGGTATTTTTAGCCTTAAAAATACCCTCAAAAAGATTTTTGTGTCTTCAGATGATCTCATCTCCATTTTTGGTCAACATGAAACTTGTAGATCTCATCGAGTTCTACAACTTTCATGTTTTGAGTTTTCTCAAATTCGGCCGTTTAACCCCTCAAAAATCAAAATTTCTTGTGCAATAATCTGATTGGGCCACGTGGCCCTTTCTGATTGAGCCACGTGGCCCGGCCCCTTTATATTATCCTCCCTCGCCCAGGGCCGTTGGATCTCTTCTTTGATCCAACGGCTCTGCGATCTCCACGCACACTTTTTTTCCTCACCGTCTGATCATCCTCAGGCTTCATCATCACCGCCCGTTGTCGCCTCTCCCTCCTTTTGCCACATAGCAGCCTTACGCACCCCACGATCATCTCCAGGTTATTCCATCTTAACCGCTCAATCCACTCGATGCTCAACCCTTCGATCAGAACCTCCTTCGCATCACGTCCGTCCACCCGCGCCTTGATTTTACCACGACACGTGGCACGCCCCTGACGCTCAGATCACGCAGCCTTGACCTAATCGTAGCCACTCTTGTGCGCGTTGCTCCCAGCTGTTGGATTACAAGATCCAACGACTGGGAACTCATCGTCAACCTCCAGCCTCCCTCGAGCCCCCGTTCTCCATCTTGCGAACGCTCTTCCCCCTTCCATTTTTTCCTGCCCATATCTTCCATTATCTCCACAGTCCAACCTCTCCACGACGTTCTCCGATCAACCACGACCCTCGCGCGTGTTGCCACCACCCACGATCCCCTCTCCTTCGTCCCACGCACTCCATGAAAACCACGCACACCATCTCTGGAGCTGTCAACTTCCGCCCCTTAAAAACTCCGTCACCTCCCTCGTTCACCACTGTCCGCCTTTACGCGGGGCGAAGCCCAGCCCTCCTCCACCTCCCTGTGACAGGGGGAGGTGGAGAGATCGAGCGATGACGACTCTTGCCTCCAGCGTTGACCCGCCGCCGATCCATGGAAGGACATATCGATATCGTGTCGATATCGATATATCGACGATATATCGCCGATATATCGCTATATCTAGGAATTTTTCAGAAGAAAATACCTGAAATCGGATATATCGATTTCGATATCGATCCCATGTCGATATCGATATATCGGTGATATATCGCCGATATATAAGGATACGGCCTTCCCTGCGCCGATCATAGTGGTGTTGCGGCGCACCCAGCCCGCTTAAGCTGCCCCGACTGGCTACAGGGGTCCAGCGACGACCCGGGGCTCGAATCGAGCCCCAGCCCAAGCCTCCGACCAACATAGCTCAGGTAAGAACCTCAAAACTCTTCCTCTGTATTTTCTTGACTTTTCGCTTAACTAATCAGCTCACCATACCCATCTCCGACCTCCATTAATCACCTCTCAAGCTTCGCCTCACAACCCCCACTCACGCGCTACTTCAGGACACCTCTCCTTCGTTCTTCCATATCTCGGTCACAGTCGACCCACCTCCTCTCCGATCGCCGGAGATGGAGCTCCGGTTCCTCATCTCTCCTCGCTCGCACGGAACCCCATCTCGCTCGCACACACATTCCCCTCGCTTCGGTGGTTGTACTAACCATGCAGGTATTAGCGACTTCAATGGTCGGAAGGCTTCGCCGGAGCTTCTTCATTGAGCTCGCCTCCGGCATCCGTGTTGTGCCAGACTCCTCCAGATGTCCCTGCTGCTCCACCGAGCCTCAAGGATTACTTCCAGGTGGTTGAGAGCGGCGGGGAACCTCCACCGACACCAGAGGGGAGCGGCGAAGCTTGGACTCCTTCGCCGGAGCTCGAAGTCCGCCGCCAGCTACAGCCGAGGAAGAGGGTACAGGCACCGTTGGATGCTCCTTCGCGGAGCTAATCCAACGGTGCAGGAATGCCCATGTCGCCAATCAGCTCCTCATCTAGGTACCGCTGGATCCTCAAGATCTAATGGTTCCCGTTCAGCCGCGCATCGATTTCAGAGCTATTTCGAGCCGCAACGTCAGACCGGAGGCTTGGATGTCACGAGCCTCATCCGAACCATTCCGAGCCTGCTCCGAGTCTCATCAGCGCTTTTATCACTTCCGAGCCTATGCCGAACCTTATCCGAGCCAGAAGCAGCAACTGAAGCTACTCGGGCCTCCTCCGAACCTCCGAGTCGTCCCGAGCCTAGAGAGCACGTGCATAGCACGTGCCATCTGGGTAAATTGCAAGGAGGCCCCGCCTACTTCTCCATTTTGCAGACAGGTCCTTATATCACGTGCCAACTACGTGCACAGTGGGTAATTTGCGGTTATGCCCTCGCGGGTTTCAATAATTGCAAAAATGCCCCTGTGCGTGTGGGTTATTTACAGGGAAGGTCCCGTACTTTATCATATTTGCATTTTAGTCCCTCCGAGGGACTTGTTTGTATTTATCTTTTCATGTTTTCTTGCGCTTATGCCCTTGACTTCTTTCATGTATATCTTGAGCATCGTATCTCTGTTTTAGTTGATTTCAGTTCCATTTCGAAGCTTATTTGATGATCTTTCTAATCGCATGCTCACTCCTTATTTTGGACACAAAATTTTTGATGTATTCTTTTAGTAACCATGTGTCTATTAATGCTTAACATGATGCCTTATTTAATTTGTCCATCAAATCTGTCTTCTAAATTGCACCCGAAATTGACTCCTTGTAAAATTTGCTCATCATTTTATTCTAATCTAGGGCATATTATTTGTGTGGCATTTCATCGTTTTTATTTGCATGATTAAAATAAAATAAAAAAATGCATGCTTAGTTTCTTTTGTTGCATTGTTTGACCTATGTTTTCCAACTCAGCACTTAAATAAATAGATAAAGATCTGGATAATACGAGAGAGGCTTGTGTCCCTGAGTTCGTCCTTGGTTTCTTACCAAGTAAAATAAATACAACCATCTGATTCTATGGATAAATTAATTTGATGGTCCTTGGTGAACCCAATTCGGCCCGCCTGCAATGACATCATTAAGTGTTAATTCCACGATATTAAAGGGCCGAATTAGCGGTTCGTCAAATGGCGCCATTGCCGGGGACACGGCTCATTTTTTGTATTATTTGGAATTTTATTTATTTAATTAAGTGTTTCATTTTATAGGTCAATTTGTTCATCTACTTTGCATTACAAAATTCTTCTTTTATAATTGATCTCTAACCTTTGTCTTTGTGGCAGGGCCCTTGATCATTCAAGGAGGCGAGGAGCTAGCGTTTCCCACTACGAGGAGCCGCAGAAACAAACTTGGAGCAAATAGAAAAGAAAGAAAAAAATGTCTCGCATTTTTATTTCATTTCATATACTTGTAATATTCGTCTTTTACAGCGGTCTTCGATCGAAGACTCGCGAGTGTAATCGA
The DNA here is from genome assembly GCA_037367405.1 of Ottelia alismoides. Classification (NCBI taxonomy): domain Eukaryota; kingdom Viridiplantae; phylum Streptophyta; class Magnoliopsida; order Alismatales; family Hydrocharitaceae; genus Ottelia; species Ottelia alismoides. Next base: position 187,232 of record JAZKJV010001140.1, read on the forward strand.
ACGATTGTGGTTGTGTGGGGATCATCCCCACTTGAGAGTCGACCTAGGACCAAGGCACGCAGCTCTCCGAGCTTATTTTATTTTCCATTTTTTACGTGATTGCTCGTAGGTAGGACACACTAATATATAGACGCACATAATCTCGCCTCACTTAGCCAAATTTAATGGATATCATTCTTCGCTAATAGAAGCATGATTAGGTACGGCTTTTAATCGACTTGCATACATATCATGTTGGTTTTCAAAACAAGTCCAAGTTATCACATATTTTCGCAAAGCCACTGCATGTTTTATCGCTTAGCCTAGATCATGGTTTTATCGAATACATGGTTTTTCTCGATTCCCCTCCTAACTTGATCACCTAGGCTAATGGAAAATGGGAATGAACGGAAGACGATGATTTCTTTATTTATGTGCTCACCTTAATTCAGTGACAACTTTAAATAACTGAGACTGTTAATTGCAAGTCAACCTAAAAATGGAGTAAAATTTTGTTTTAGCAACACCTTCGTTTACGCTTTGATTTTTACTTAACATTTTCTCCGCGTAAACATCAAATGTTTTGTCACTAATAAAACCGACAAGATAATAAACCAACCTCGATTGGTTTCATGTGTGAGTTGGTGAATTGAGGGTCTTGCTTGTTTAATTGAGCCATGTTTGCTTCGATACACTCCCTAGAGCCTTAAACACTCCATTCATCTCTGCAGATTCATCCACTCAGTTGTACATCCATCCTTCTTCTTCGTTCACCTTGGGTCTCTACCAGCATCAAATCTCCATCTTTATACTTAGGCTAATCTAAGCCTAAGTATAGGGGGGACCCGAGTCCCTATGATTTCTGCACTCATCTTTCCTTACCTTTATACTTAGGTTATTTCTAACCTAAGTATACGGGGAGCCCCTCTTAGCTCCCGTATATTTCTCTATATTTAAATGGATCTATTGACTTGTATCATCTAGTGTTATGAGGACATAGCAAAGTTTAAGTATAGGGGGGTATACCGTTTATACAGTATACTTACTTTAGCTATAATCTGAAACAGTATACTTACTTTAGCTATAATCTGAAAATTTTGAAAAAATTTAAAACTTTTTGGCTATAGTAAAATCCTTTGAACTAAGCGGACTCAAAAGTTTTCACAGCTTTTCTATATTATGTTACACTATTTTTATAAAAATATTTTCTAAAATGATTTGAAAAATGAGTTTTTCTTGTTTTGAAAAATCTTTTGAAAATGTTTTGAAAATCTTTTATTTGTGTGACATGGTTTTGAAAGCTTCTTTCTCTTTTCAAGGAAAGTTGAGTCTAACAATTGTTCTAACCTTCTATTAGAATCCATAAAAATAAGAAAATCCAAAAATCCTTTAGGAGTCATTAGTGATTACTAAGCCCAATTAAGTAGCCGCGTTCAGTGAGGGTTTGCCCTTAGCAGATTGGATGGTTTAGAGGACATCGCGTAAGGCCCCGTCCTCAAGCAACGGGCTCCGGCCTGTACTTACATCCATACTGGCTGAATGCAGATGCATCTATTTAATTGAGTTTAGGCAATACTAATATCTCTTGAAGCTTCAAAAAAAGTTTTTGAATGAAGGAGTTGGATTAATCCTCTACTTTCACACTTCTACCCAGGGATTGAAATGTTCAAGGACACTCGATTTCTGAGGACTTGAGATTTTAGGTTAACCAGCCTTAGCCATCTGGGTCGTAGACTTAATCATCCACATTCCCCTAGATTTCTAGATTTGCATGCTATATTTCATGCTTAGTCTCAGACAATAAGCACATCACATGCACGACTGCGGTTTCGATGAGATGAGTTGACTTTTCACTTGAGGGATTGGGATAAGGGATTCGAGTCTGGACTTGATCTATGATGCTCGAGGATGGGAAAAAAATCTTTGAAGGCTTCATGAAACTTGAGTGTCAGCAATTTTAGCCAGTATGAGAACTTGGTTCTTATACTATTCTATTGACATTAACCTAAGTGCCAGGGTGTGAAATAAAGAAAAAAATGTTGATCAGTGTGCGCTAGCCAAAAATACTACAAATCAATGAAATGTCAAAGAAAAGCTCTCATTCCACAAAGTCAAATATCAAAGAGCTTCCACCAAAGGCGAGCGCTCCCAAACATTTCAAAGCGTCCACTTGGACCACCGCTATTAGGACCAGGAGTCGGGCTTGCACCAAAAAAGGGCTCTGCATCGTAAATGCTACAAGTCTGGGTGTCGAAGGTACGATAGGTACTCAAAAGAGACACACCCCGGTGTATTCCCAGGAAAACAAGTTCAGACGGCTCCAACTTCTCATGACGGACGCACTGATCAACACCAAAAAAATGTGTTGCGTAAAAAGGCACTAGAGAGAATCCTTGTTCCAATGAGAGGGAGAGAAGAAATAACACAATCCCATGCCCTCCATTACTGGCCTTCCATCTACATTTTCTAAGTCTGACAACTAAAGAGACGGTGGACTGAACGCAAGATTTGATTTATTCCCTAGTGTTGAGGATTGGGTCCTTAGAGAGTTCTTCAGACCAAGACCTTGGGTGAAGTTTTGACTCTACTCTCGTGAACGCAGTCAACACTAAATGTCATATCCTTAGTCTATATGTACATCAGAGAGAATCTGGAAAATTAGAGGAATTGGGTGCCACTTGATTAAGGCTGGGTTGAGCTCTAAAATTTTGGACCTCTAAAGTTGAGTGGACTTGAACAGATTGGATCCTGTACTCACATGCACAAGGGGGTTAAACTAATTTATTCATTCTCTTTGATGCTCGAGGACGAGCATAGTTTAAGTATAGGGGGGTGATGAAACTCGATTTCATCATCTTTATTTGCCCATTTTAACCCCCTTTCTTAAATTTGTGTCAATAAAAACCAGACAAAGCCCTGTAATTATCAGAGTCTTAAATAAATTAAAAATCACAAAAAAATCATAAAATTAAAATTCGTGGTATTTTTAGCCTTAAAAATACCCTCAAAAAGATTTTTGTGTCTTCAGATGACCTCATCTCCATTTTTGGTCAACATGAAACTTGTAGATCTCATCGAGATCTACAACTTTCATGTTTTGAGTTTTCTCAAATTCGACCGTTTAACCCCTCAAAAAACAAAATTTCTTATGCAATAATCTGATTGGGCCACGTGGCCCTTTCAGGTTGAGCCACGTGGCCCGATCCCTTTATATTATCCGCCCTCGCCCAGGGTCGTTGGATCTCTTCTTTGATCCAACGACTCTGCGATCTCCACGCACACTTTTTTTTCCTTACCGTCTGATCATCCTCAGGCTTCATCATCACCGCCCGTTGCCGCCTCTCCCTCCTTTCGCCACGTAGCAGCCTTACGCACCCCACGATCATCTCCATGTTGTTCCATCTTAACCGCTCAATCCACTCGATGCTCAGCCCTTCGATCAGAACCTCCTTCGCATCACGTCCGTCCACCTGCGCCTTGATTTTACCACGACACGTGGCACGCCCCTGACGCTCTAATCACGCAGCCTTGACCTAATCGTAGCTACTCTTGTGCGCGTTGCTCCTAGCCGTTGGATCACAAGATCCAACGGCTGGGAACTCATCGTCAACCTCCAGCCTCCCTCGAGCCCACGTTCTCCATCTCGCGAACGCTCTTCCCCCTTCCATTTTTTACTGCCCACATATTCCATTATCTCCACAGTCCAACCTCTCCACGACGTTCTCCGATCAACCACGACCCTCGCGCGTGTTGCCACCACCCACGATCCCCTCTCCTTCGTCCCACGCACTCCATAAAAACCACGCACACCATCTCTGGAGCTGCCAACTCCCGCCCCCTTAAAAACTCCGTCACCTCCCTCGTTCATCACTGTCCGCCTTTACGCGGGACGAAGCCCAGCCCTCCTCCACCTCCCTGTGACAGGGGGAGGTGGAGAGATCGAGCGATGACGACTCTCGCCTCCGGCGTTGACCCGCCGCCGATCACAGCGGTGTTGCGGCGCTCCCAGCCCGCTTGAGCTGCCCCGACTGGCTGCAGGGGTCTAGCGACGACTCGGGGCTCGAATCAAGCCCCATCCCAAGCCTCCGACCGCCATAGCTCAGGTAAGAACCTCAAAACTCTTCCTCTGTATTTTCTTGACTTTTCGCCTAATTAATCAGCTCACCATACCCACCTCCGACCTCCATTAATCACCTCTCGAGCTTCGCCTCACAACCCCCACTCACGCGCTACTTCAGGATCCCTCCTCTTCGTTCTTCCATACCTCGGTCACAGTCGACCCACCTCCTCTCCGATAGCCGGAGATGGAGCTCCGGTTCCTCATCTCTCCTCGCTCGCACGGAACCCCATCTCGCTCGCACACACATTCCCCTCGCTTTGGTGGTTGTACTAACCATGCAGGTATTAGCGACTTCAATGGTCGGAAGGCTTCGCCGGAGCTTCTTCATCAAGCTCGCCTCCAGCATCCGTGCTGTGCCAGACTCGTCCAGATGTCCCTACTACTCCACCGAGCCTCAAGGATTACTTCCAGGTGGTTAAGAGCGGCGGGGAACCTCCACCGACACCAGAGGGGAGCGGCGGAGCTTGGACTCCTTCGTCGGAGCTCGAACTCCGCCGCCAGCTACAGCCGAGTAAGAGGGTACAGGCACCGTTGGATGCTCCTCCGCGGAGCTAATCCATCGGTGCAGGAACGCCCACGTTGCCAATCAGCGGCTCATCCAGGTACCGCTGGATCCTCAAGATCCAACAGTTCTCGTTCAGCCACGCGTCAATTTCAGAGCTATTTCGAGCCGCAGCGTCAGACTGGAGGCTTGGATGTCCCGAGCCTCATCCGAACCATTCCGAGCCTGCTCCGAGTCTCATCAGTGCTTCGATCACTTCCAAGCTTATACCGAACCTTATCCGATCCAGAAGCAGCAGCCGAAGCTACTCAGGCCTCCTTCGAACCTCCGAGTCGTCCCGAGCCTAGAGAGCACGTGCATAGCACGTGCCATCTGGGTAAATTGCAAGGAGGCCCCGCCTACTTCTCTATTTTGCAGACAGGTCCTTATATCACGCGCCGACCACGTGCGCAGTGGGTAATTTGCGGTTATGCCCTCACGGGTTTCAATAATTGCAAAAATGCCCATGTGTGTGGGTTATTTACAGGGAAGGTCCTGTACTTTTTCATATTTGCATTTTAATCCCTCCCGGGGACCTGTTTGTATTTATCTTTTGAAGTTTTCTTGTGTTTATGCCCTTAACTTCTTTCATGTATATCTTGAGCATCGTATCTCTGTTTTAGTTGATTTTAGTTCCATTTCGAAGCTTATTTGATGATCTTTCTAATGGCATGCTCATTCCTTATTTTGGACACAAAATTTTTGATGTATTCTTTTAGTAACCATGTGTCTATTAATGCTTAACCTGATGCCTTGTTTAATTTGTCCATCAAATCTGTCTCCTAAATTGCACTCGAAATTGACTCTACTTAATGGTCTAGTGGCAGTACAGTGTGTCTACCACACAAAAGACCAGGGTTCAAATCCCACTCTTGCAGGGGTTGCGTTAGGTAGTCGACGGCCAGCATAAAAAATAGTCGAATCTTTCAACATGGATTTGAGCAAGAATTCATGTAGCCAACCCTACTTATAGTGGGAGAAGGCTTAGTACATTTTGCATGCTTAGTTTCTTTTGTTGCATTGTTTGACCTATGTTTTCCAACTCAACACTTAAATAAATAGATAAAGATCTGGATAATACGAGAGAGGCTCGTGTCCCTGAGTTCGACCTTGGTTTCTTACCAAGTAAAACAAATACAATCATCTGATTCTATGGATAAATTAATTTGATGGTCTTTGGTGAACCCAATTCGGTCCGCCTTCAATGACATCATTAAGTGTTAATTCCACGATATTAAAGGGCCGAATTAGCGGTTCGTCACTTATGCCATAATATTTGTGGCCAAGGGCTTTGTCTCGGTAGAAGAAGGCGCCACAATGGTTGACGATCCTGTGATCAACTAAGAATGCATATAAGAGTTAAAAAATGCCCTAAAACTCACGTTTGCCCTTGACGAAGGGCTGAAAACCCCCAATGGACAGCATATCTGGATTCTTGGAAGCAATCCGTGATGAGTTTTGGATCTCCAAAGAGTCCTACGTGGAGGGTAGCTGTGGGGCTGACGATCTTCCTAGGAGGTCCTGAAAGCGTCGGGTAGCGCTAGCGGGAGGGCTGCTGCACTGGAGGCGATTGGAGGGCCTTGCGCGGGACCCTAATTCAGGGAAGAGGGCTCGCGCAGGCTTTTGCGAGGCGTGAAGGTGGCGGTGGGGATTTTAGATCAGAACCCTGGTTTAGGACCGTTGCTCTGATAACAAAAAAAAGTATACACCACATCTTCACACGATGCATCATAAGAACATATGTCCGTTGTTGGTAGAAGACCTCGCTCGAGGACGGGTTTGCGACTTTCAGGTCACCGGAATGTATCTCTGTCATGCATGTAGAGTCGCTATGATATCAGGTCACCGGAATGTATCTCTGTCGTGCCTGCAGGTCACCGGAACATATCTCTGTCGTGCCTGGAGAAGAATCGTCGTAGAAAAAGTCCAACATGGAGTAGTAATCGGGTCGTAAAAGAAGAAGTATACGTCCTGATGAAGAAGTCGATGCTTGGTGAAGACGGATGATCTGAGTAGTAGTCTGGAGTATCAGTCTGTCAGTCGTGATAGGGCAGCAGACATCCTGAAGAATCATCTCTGACCCCTCCTTCTATCATACTTGATGGAATAAAGAGTATGGAACATCAAGTTGGGAGAAACAAGTCGTGGTGAAGTAAGGGTTGTTGGCAGGGGGGATCCAAGCGGTGTCGACGACGCAGGAGGTGCGGCTGGAGCTGTTGGAGCCTCGGACGATGCTTTAGGTGCCGCTGGAGATGGCAGCTAGTTTTGCTGGGGACTCGGACTGCGCAGGACCATCGAATCCACAAGCGACGCAGGAGGTCCAGCCCTCTCTCCTTGTCGACGGAGAGAGGGCTGGTGGTGGCAGCGGATTTAGGGTATTAGGCTCCGATCTAGGATCGTCGCTCTGATACCATGTGAAGAAGAGAGACGGAATGGGATATCTATTCCATAGGGCTAGGGTCTCTTATATAGAGAGAAAACCGTAGAGAGTACAAAAGGAAAAATACATAAATACCCCTGAGGGGTTACGGAACCCGAAGGGTTAAAGGTTACGGAACCCGAAGGGTTAAAGGTTACGGAACCCGAAAGGTTACAAATATAATTGTAATATAAAAATTCTAACAATGAACAATCTACCGGTGGCGATCTTCAGATTTGCACACAAGTTAGGGTTTCAGAAAACCCTAACTCTCTTCTTGAATTCAACCGAATCTCAAATAAATCAATAACATAAAAATTTCTCTAGAATGAATCTTCAAGAACAACTAAGAAATGAATCTCGACTAAAAATGAAAAAAATACATCCTCGAGAATCGAACCCGCTCTGATACCATATTAGAAACTTGAATGCGGAAGCGTATCATAAATAAAGGATAAAGAACAATGATGAATGCAGGATTTTTACGTGGAACCCTACTTCCTAAGGAGCGGGATGAAACCACAAGAGAACGCCTCAAAGAATTGATGTGTCTATTGACTTTCTCATCTGATACAGGAGGTCTGGAGCTTCTTATATAGCCTCCACAGTCCCTCCAAGTCCCACCACTGGTAGATGTGGGACTAAACACTAGATATGGTAAATGGATCTTGGAAGGATCCATTTACCCATCTTACATATGACGCATATAGTCCAATACTATTAGCTAAGACCTTTTGAGGTGAGCTGTCAAAAAGTAAAGTCACTATGGACATGAAGCAGCAGATACATAACATATTACAAGGTATGATCCAAACACAAAATTCTTTATGGTTTAATCTACTAATCGGCTTGAACTGCCACATCTGTAAGCATCTTCCTAGTAGAAGATAGGTTCATCGAGCGTCAAAAAAAAAGATAGGTTCATCCATAGCTATGGAGACCAAACTAAGCATAGACTCAAAAAATGGGAAAAGATTCGTGACATGGCCATAACTAAGTAATCTAGCAAAGGATGTCTTTTACCAATAAAAAAATAGCAATTGTCTGGAAAGAAGGTTTTTTCTGTTGGCACGAGCACGCCAATTCTATTCATGAGTGAAAGCAACCAAATGTCTTCGCTCAGAAAATGAAGACAGTGACCATGAAGAAATGCGAAACCAAAACATTATCTTTTGCATTTGGTATGATGGAGCATGCTGTTGCCAAGTGATTTTTACATATTATTGCAGTTACAGGCTACAGCACCTTCCACAAAAAGCATCGTTTTCAAACATGTAACAAAAACTGTTACAAGAATCATCACGGCAAAATTATTCATAGCCTTTAGAAAGAATACCTGAAATAGAAAATATTGGCAGTGATCATTTGAGAGAGCTTGAGAGGACTTGATAATCTGATGCAAATCAGTGTCCATTAATTCATAAACCAGATAGACGTCCTTAAAGCTTCTCCTATGCGCCGGCAGCATTATATCCTTTAAAGCAATAACATTCTCATGTCGTAGATGCCGAAGGAGCTTTAATTCACGCAATGTTCTAAGTGCATCTATACGGTTATCAAAAACATTTCTTATTTTCTTTATTGCAACCTTTTCATTTGTTTCTTTGTTTATAGATGAGCAGACAACACCGTATGCTCCCCTTCCTATAGGTTTTATAGGTACATATTTGATATCGATCTCGAACAATGTTTGCCACATTGAATAGTAATGTTTCCCTTGGTTCCCTAATCCATTAGGAGGATCAACCAGTGTCGCCATATCTCAGTTAAACCATCACAATGATGACCATCTCATTACATAACTGAGACAAAAGATTCATGGTAAACATGTTCACACTTAACTAGGGTGCCGCACATGATGAATTCTCTTCCTGCAAACTACAAATGGATAATGACACGAGTTAGGACATACTTCTACAATTAACAATATTATGACACGAGTTAGGTCATACCTTCTACAATTAAAAGTATTAATGCATATAGAAGACCTATGATATGTAAATCTCTAAATTGAACAGAAGACGTAAGAAATTAAATATATGCAATCAAAACATCCACAGAAACAGCACCTAAACAGCTTGATAATCATAACCATTAGGAAATCTGAAAGTGCACACAACTTTCTCCATCGATGGAATTTTTGAAATCCCATTGACAAATCTAGGTGAAACTTCAAAACTTAGACGTCCATGGATAAACTGGCCAATCTCAAGAACATTATACCAGAGACCCCCCTCATCTGGCAAGTCATAGAACCAAAAGCAGAATTATTTGTCATTACCCAGCTGCTTCTGCATATTGTCAATAACATCAAGCATCACCATCATGTTACCTTTCAGAAACAAAGAATGCCACTCTTTGTCTAATCCTCTCGGTTACCACCAAGGTCAGAGCGAAAAAATATGCAAAAAATCCTCATCACAAACCTAAAATTATATTGCCCCCTTAGACAGGAAAGCAGTATTCACTGTCCTGACTCCAGATGTCACAATCCATGCCGCCCTCATTCAACAGGTGTTGGAAGAAACGTTTAATCTATCTAGTCAAGGTAACCATAGGGCTCTCTTATATAGGGGAGAGACTCAAAGGGTAAATTATATAATATAAATGAAAGAAATAGAAATAAATAGTATTGTTACATAAAAATATATCTACATCCCCTCTCAAGACGGAGCATAGATGTCGATCATGCTTAGCTTGGATGAACACTTCTAAAAGGGTCCTTTGGTTAATGTCTTGGTGAGGATGTCAGCAGTTTGCCCCCCTGAACTTACATGGGAAGTAGAAATAAAGCCTTTCTGGATCATATCACGTGTATAGTGACAATCCACCTCAATGTGCTTCGTTCTCTCGTGAAAAGCAGGATTAGCAATGAATAAGCATGCAAGGTTGTCACATTGTAATTGCATAGGAAGTGGTACATAAATGCCTAGGTCAACTAGAACAGACCTGACCCACATCATCTCTGGGCTCCCATGTGACATAGCTCTGTATTCTGATTCAGCACTAGATCTAGCAACAACCATCTGCTTCTTGCTCTTCCAGGATACTAGAAAGCCAATAACAAATACAGCAAAGCCTGAAGTAGATTTCATGTCCTTAGGACATCCAGCATAGTCTGCATCTGCGCAAGTTGTGACAGTAAGGGATCTCCCTTTTCTGAACAATAATTTTGCACCTAGACATGACTTTAAGTACCTCAAAATCATGTGTTGCATCCATATGGACATGTCTAGGTTGCTCCATGAACTGACTGACCCGACTACCAGCAAATGAAATGTCTGGCCTGGTATTGGTAACATAAAGTAGCTTCCCCACAAGTTCTTTGCATCTACTCTTGTCCACTTCTTCTGTATCATCATCATATAGCCTCATGCTTGGATCCATAGGAGTAGTAACAGATCTGCACATAATCATGTCAGTATCAACTAAAAGATCTACAACATACTTTCTTTGGGTCATCACAAGAACCTATTGGTTCCTGGCAAACTCTAATCCCAGAAACTACCTTAGGGTATCAAGGTCCTTAGTGACAAATTGTTGACCAAGAAACACTTTTGCCTCGCTAATCCCATGCACATCATCTCTTGTAATGATGATATCATCAACATAAATCATAATAACAACAGGACCTTTGTGGGTCCTCTGAACAAACAAAGAATGATCCGCATTCGACCTTGTGAATCCATGTTGTTCAATCAAGTCTAACAGCTTCTGGAACCAAGCTCTTGGACTCTGCTTGAGACTATAGATGGCCATGTGGAGTCTATAAACCTTCTGGCACTCTCTCTCAGCAGCAAATCCAAGTGTCTGTTGCATGTAGACTTTCTCCTGGAGATCACCATATAGGAATGCATTCTTGACATCAAATTGAAAGTCACGTACCATGACAACAGTAAGAAGAACCCGAAGAGTGGAGTGGCAAGCAACTGGAGAGAATGTGTCCAGATAGTCCACCCCATACGTCAGGGTGAACCCACATGCAATCAGTATGGCCTTGTAGCGATCAACACTACCATTTGCACGGTGTTTCACAGTGAACACCCACTTGAAACTGATAATAAAAGCTCCCAAAAGAGCTGGAACTAAACTCTAGGTGTCACGCGACTGCAATGCGTCAATCTCCTCTTCCATGGCAAGACGTCGCCGACTATCCCGCAAAGCCTCCTGGTAAGTCTGTGGAATTTCCACGATTGAAAGCCCAACTGCAAATTCCTGAAATCTGCAGTCAAGCATTCAAAAGAAACATGGAAAGCAAGAGGATCCAATGCACACGTGCGCCTTTGTTTCCTACCTGCAATTGGCACACCCAAGTCATTGGGGATCTCCTCAATCTGTATACAGATATACCAGCCTCCTACAAACGCACCTGCTCAGACGGTGTAGTAGTTGGCTGCAAAGACAAATCTCGAGGGCCGCCAATAGAACCAATATGCTCAGAACATACATGGGGCGTGCTATGTGCTAGATGACTGGGGAGTCCCATGAGAAGAGGATGGCCTACGACGTAAAATCGTGGCAAGAACGAAGCCAAGGTACTGGAAGGTGGTGGTGGTAGTTGTGGTGGTGGTACAGGAGGTGGGTACTGAAGGAGGTGGAAGTGGTGAGACAACAGGTGGAGCTGGTGATGTGATTATAGTAGGAGGTGGTGGCATGTAAACATCTTCTCCAGAATCAGGTGGAGTTAATTTGTCACCTGTAGGAGAAAAATACATAAAATACATCACAGACTAAAAAAAGGAGACATCAACGCTAATGTAGTACTTCCTATGAAGAGGATCATAACATATGTATCCCATATGTGTCCTAGAATACCCCACAAAAACACATTTGTCAGCTCTAGGAGAGAGCTTTTCAAGACCAGGTGACAGTTGATGCAAAAAGACGACAGAACCAAATACACGAGGAGTAAGTGAGAACAAATCCTTCTCTGAAAAAGCAAATGAGAATGGAATTTTCTCACTCAACACAGAAGAGGGCATGTGATTCACTAAATAGCAAGTAGCGAGAACCGCATCTCCCCAAAACGAATGTGCAACGCGACTCTAAATGAGAAGAGTCCGAGTCACATCAAGCAAGTGAGGTGCTTATATTCAATAACACCATTTTGTTGAGACATATAAGCACATGAAGTTTGATGAACGATGCCGAGTGATAAACCAGTAGGAGGCATAATCTCCATCAGGCGAGCAACGAAGTCCTCAAACATATGGTCAGACGTGGAAGCTGCACGGCTCAACCTATTCAGTTGCATGAGTAGAAGTTGGAAAGACATGCTTGGAGTAGCATGTATCCTCCGAGTGACCCGGATGGTGGCAATAGGTTCATGGATGATGAACGCAACCTCCCCTACCACGAGGACTGCGACAGTGGAACTGAGAAGTGCTTCCCTTACCGCAAGATGCAAACATCACAGAGGAGGTCTGGGTAGAAACAGACGATGGAGCACTGATCCGGTTAAGCATGTGGTATGCCTCCTCCATTGAAGGGATGGTGGCATCCACAAGTATATGTGAGCGAGCAAGATCATACTCCAGGTCAAGTGCTGCTAAAAACTAGCCAACCATGGTGGCGTTCATACATCTTCTACTGCTCAGGGGTGGCTGCAATAGGCATGAAGTTGTGAAACTTCTCAAACATGCCACAAAGAGACGTACACAGAGAATGCAATGGACGACCATTCTGCTTAACTGTGAATATGTCATGTTGTAGCTGCAGGATCTTCGTCTCATTTCACGCATGAGAACATGTAGCAGTGAGAATGTCCAACATCGCCTAGACGGTGGGTTGATGCAGAACATTATTGGTAATCTCTACTGTCAGTGTGTCAGACAACTACATGCGTGCATAAGCATCATCAACCTCCCATGAGGCATTCACCCTAGTCTTGCCAGTCGGCTCCTCTTCGGTAAGAATATGTTTCTTACCCATAGACTGCATTAGGCTCATGAACTACATGGCCTATAGTTCATAATTCGTCCCGACCATCTTCACTATTGGCGATGGACCTTGAAAAGCGCACGTGGTGGGAATATCAACTTTGCTTTCCGATATATTGTCGGATACAAAAACTGAGGCTTATAGACCAAAGAAGTTTGTCTACATAGATATGTAGGGAAGTGGTTGCATGTGTAGACTCAAAGTGCAACCAATCCCATCTACCTATTGTTGGAGTATTTGTTATGTGCGTCATGAGTTGTAGCAGGGTAAATGGATCCTGGAGGAGATCTATTCACCACATCCACATGTTTAGTCCCACATCGTCCAGTGGTGGGACTTGGAGGCTCTGGAGAGGCTATATAAGGAGCCCCAGACCTCCTGTATCCATTGAGAAAAAGCAATGAAGCATATGCCCCTTTGAGGGCTTCTCCCGTGGTTTCATCCTGCTCCTCATGGAGTAGGGTTCCACGTAATATCCCGCGTTCATATTTTTTCTTTATCTTCTTCCAAGTTTTCGCTTCCGCTTCCTATTTTCTAACATGGTATCAGAGCGGGTCGATTCTCGAGGATTTCAGATTTTTTATGTTCAAGATTCGTTGTTTTTGTTTTAAAGATCTGTTGTTTTGTTTTGGAAATCTTTGTCTTCATTCAGATCGATCTCCAGACGGAGATCTGTTCATGTTCATGTTTGAGGGTTTTTCTAAAACCCTAGCAAAAGTTCACGCAGTGCATCTCCAACAGAAGCCCTAAAGTACATCTTAGAGGGACAGCCGCAACTTTTAGCTCTTCTCCCCAAGAGGCACGCCTCCCATCATCCGCACCAGGCAATGCATCGTTCTCAGCTCGCAGGCGCTCGCAGGCGCAGTCCCTTCATCCAGTTCTAGACCCCAACCCTAATCTCAGGGCGATGGCGCACCACCATTCAGCTGCACAAGGCGGCGGGCCCTATCTCGCACGCGCTCCAGACTCCTCCAGAACACCTTAGCGGCGGCATCAAAACACCTTGCGCACCTCGCATCAACCCATGGCGAGGCTCTTCCCTCGAGGCGGCGACGCGGGCTCCCAAAGCTCCTGGCGGAGCCACCATCGGCATCAAACCCACTGAGCCTCTCCCAAATGCGCAGGAGGCGCACCGTGTTTGCCCAGGCGGCGACCCCTCCACTTCGCGCAAGCCCTTCGTTCCTCCCTGGAGCACCTCCTCCCTTAGCGACGATGTCGACCCCGCGCGCGGCGTTCCATCTCTCTCGTCGCTCCAAGCGTGATCCCCAAGGCGCCTCCCAGATCCTACGGGGCAGCAGTGCCCTCCTCCGACCCCGCCTCTCGTCGCGAGCCCCTCTCTCCAGAATCCCCGATGGGTACGGCGCATGATATAATAAGGGGTTCCCTTCGGGGAACCCTACGCTCAATTTCTATTTCGGCCCAAATGGGCCTACTATGTAAAAAAAGAGGCGAAGCCCAAGTGGAGCTGCGGCATATAAAAAAAAGAAGGGGGGTGGTTGATTTGGGCCCTTTGGGCCAAAGAGAAAAAAAATGAGAGAAGAGGGATTAAAAAAAGGAGAGAAGTTAGAAAAAAGGCGCGTACACTGAAAAAAAAAGCCGTACGCAAAACAAAAAAAAAGAGAAGCCGAAAAAAATGAATTGAAACAGCTTAAAAAATGAAAGAAAATTATGACGGCTTAAAAAAATCATGAAAAGCCACAACGAATTTTTCGAGAATATTCATGTTTTACCCCCTATTTATCTTGTCTTCTCCCAACTTGGTTGGCGTCCATGTTTTCCGACAAGTATGGGAGAAAGGGGGAGTATATGTAGAGTCACAGGTCTTGATTCAGACATTCCAGATTCAGATGCAGATTTCCAGACCAGCCAGATGATCAGACTCTAGAGTTCAGTTTCAGACTCGACGATTGTCTTCCGAGTCCTCAGTTTCAGACGCGCACAAGGATGCGGTCATTTTCAGATGAGCATATGTTGCCATCATTTGTTCGAGGTCCTCATCATTCTTCTTGTTGGCAGGCCAGAGTTTTCATGTGAGCCATAGGGACTCCAGAGCAGAGGATCATTCCCTATGCCATTGAGGGCAAGGGTTTTCATGTGGTATCATAGGTACACCAGAGTAGTGCACCATTCTCTGAGCCAGATGGGAGAGAGCCAATTCTCCGAAGAGGAGACTTATTTCAGACTCCATTCTCCAGCGTCCGTGGACTCCAAAGAGGATTGCACAACCACGACCCCTTATTCAGTTCGGCCCTTTTCAGAGATGGAGCAATTGTCCACATTATTGTGGCGGGCCAGAGTACTCTGACGAGGAGACTCATTTCAGTTGCAGTGACTCTAACAGGCGCAGTTCAGAGCACATGCTCTCCGACGAGGAGATTTAGAAGACTCACACTCCAGCCCATTCGTCCTCCTCACCCAAGGTTGCAAAAGTCGGTAGTCGGTACTCGTTCGGTTGGGTCACTGACTAAGGATTAATCGACAGTCGGATGACTAATCGGATTTAGTCGGACTTTAATCGGATTTGAATTTTATGATTATTTTAAATATATATAACTCATTTTTATACACATATTTACATAGATTTTGTACATTTTTATATTATCATAATAAAATAAAAAAAGTAATTGAATTTAAAATAGAACACTGAGCATATTATAATAAGTTCACTTATAAAAAAATAAAACATATAAGAATATGGTTTCTCCAAGCAAAAAATTGGTCGACTAGTATACCTAGTCGGAATTAGTCGGTACTCGATCGGCCACCCCACTGACTAAACTAGTCGGACCTACTAGTCGGGCCAGTCGGGTGACTTTTACAACTCTGTCCTCACCTGCACGGTATGAGAAGCAACGTCCTCGACTGCAGCAATGTACGTGTTGGGTTGATATTGTCCGTAGTGTCTTGTAGCGTTGAGTTGAGTTTATTTCTGTTTGTCCAAGCTGAGCATTGCATGCTCCAGCTTGAGGGGGAGTATTGGAGTATTTGTTATGTGCGTCATGAGTTGTAGCAGGGTAAATGGATCCTGGAGGAGATCCATTTACCCCATCCACATGTTTAGTCCCACATCGTCCAGTGGTGGGACTTGGAGGCTCTGGAGAGGCTATATAAGGAGCCCCAGACCTCCTGTATCCATTGAGAAAAAGCAATGAAGCATATGCCCCTTTGAGGGCTTCTCCTGTGGTTTCATCCCGCTCCTCACGGAGTAGGGTTCCACGTAAAATCCTGCGTTCATATTTTTTCTTTATCTTCTTCCATGTTTTCGCTTCAGCTTCCTATTTTCTAGCACCTATAATGTGCCTCGCACCAATGGGTGATATACTAATCGGAAATCACCCAAGAGACGTCAAAATCAGACCAGCATGATTACACGATCACTTTCTTGGAGCCCTAGGAGAGGGCAACAAGTTGCAAGTGGCAGCCTAGAGGGCAGTAGCAGCCATTTGATCAGTGGCAGCGGCGAGAGGGGGTGTGGCAACAGTCGTTGGAAGTGCAGCAGCAACTGCTGGAAGGATGCAATGTACAACATGCAGCCGCCGCTAGAGAGCAGCGAGATGTGGCAGCGGCAGCCGCTGGAGGGCTACGAGGTGCAGCGAGCGGCGGCTGCTGGAGAGCGGTTAGATATGGCAGCAGTAGCCACTGGAGAGAGGGAGAAGGAGAGGGAGAGGGAGAGGGTGGGTGGGGTTAGGGTTTTTGGATACAAGAGCTCTGGTCTAAGACCGACGCTCTGATACCATGTTGGAAGAAACGTTTAATCTATCTATTCAAGGTAACCCTGGGGTTCTCTCATATAGGGGAGAGACCCAAAAGGTAAATTACATAATATAAATGAAATAAATAGAAAAACAGAGAAACAATACTGTAACAAAAATATCTCTACAACGGGCATCAGAACTTTCCTCTTTGAATAAGAGGAGCCATTCTCCCCTAACCGCAAGACCTTTTACAAGAATAGCCTCCTTATGGCTCTATCTCTTCTCCACTATCATTGGGATCTTAAAGACTGCCATCAAATATAATAAGATGACAGATAAACCAATGTCAGTGAGACCAGATGATGTCTCAAGACAGCAATGTAAAAGCCCACTCCTCCTGGTGTTATTTTACCCTCTCAACAACCAAGCCCCAGTCCACCCTCGTTGGCAATTTCCTAGCCAAAAAAATCTCCTTATAGGCTAAATGCAATGAGCCATGTGATGTACTACGATCTCCAAGCACTCTGACTCTACTTTCAATTCCATGTTGAGTGAAATAATAGTTTACTTGAAGCAACTAATGGTTAAAACGAGGCCTCCCAAAACATAAAGAAATGAAGTTTTTTAGCATTCTACTTCTGCATGTGCAACTTAAAAAACAGGCATAGATTATTACATCCACGCTTTGCAACCACTAAAAAGACCCATATGGTGCACCAATAGCTACCCCATAGTTGCTGCTAACCACCTTCCAGTTTCCCACTCACAAGCATCGAAAGAGAGATAGTTGTCGCAATATACCTCATCCATGGGTCTTACATGCTCTAAAATCTCATGCATATGTAGTGAAGTCCATAAGAAACTCCAACTAGAGCATCATAAGTATTGCTGAACTCAACCTTCCATAAGAAATCCTTGGTTTGAAATCACTTCCATGCAGAAGCCTTCATTCGAAATCACTCCCACGTATCCTCGAGTCACCATAAAACTCTCTGAATTGATTGTCCCATTAAAAAGGACGGACTGGACTAGTAAAATCATAGGTTGGATAAAGACGTGGTCTTAAAAGGCACGTCTCAAAGTGATCAAGGTGTACACCTCCAGCGTGTGCATCGAAGCATACACCTCAAATATTTGTAACAGTGTCGAGGCGATCATGACGCATCATCTCAATTTGTCAAGGCATTAAAACTATTTTTGAGGATTGTTTGCTCGGCCTATTATAGTTTTTTTGAAGAGGAAAAGGGTGTGCGCTCGAGGTGAGTTACACCCAAATTTCAAAAAGGTGTATAGTTACAAGGCCCAGGCCTCACATGAGGCCCTAAAATGAATACATATTCTCCACATGACAATGCTCTTGATGGAAACATGCCCATTACAAGAAAGCCAAATCACCAAAAGAACAATACAAAGTATAAAACAACCAAAAGGAGATGAGATGCGTATTGAAATAATAGATGTCCAGAAGTCATCTGAATTCGCTTGCCGCAACGAAGGTAAGTCCACTTGGGTCCATGGATCAATAGGACAGAAAAGAATAGATGGTCCATGTCCTACTGACAAAGTCCACGGCAATGACATAAGGCATCATCTGAGTGTGTCTATCTAGCTTTGACAACCTTAGTCTATCTAGCTTTGACAACCTTAGTGGTTAATCTGCCCTTTATCATCTGCCTAACGAACATCTTCAGTCGAGGGGGAATTGGTTATTGGACATTGTCAAATATCCACAAGAGCGTGGTTTTAAATATCGTGATATATCGTCGATATATCAGTATCGATGGGAGGAGCATTTTAATATTGGGATAAATACTATTTTACCAGATACCGCCTGATATATGTCGAGATATCAGTGAAATATCGGGAGTTAAATGGAATTCTTGCCTTTAACTTTCCACCTTTAGACCGATATGGGCGATATTGTAGAAAGGGAGAAAAGAAAAGTTCTATTCATTGTAACCCTAGAGCTCTCTTATATAGGAGAAAACTCTCGGGCAAATTAAATAGACAGTCGAAAGAAATAGAAAAATTACAAGATAACATCTAAAGAGATATAAATATCTCAACACTCCCCCTCAAGCTGGAGCATAAAAATCTATCATGCTCAGCTTGGAACAACAATGGTGAAATGGCCCCTTTGCAAGAGCTTTGGTGAACATGTCAGCAATCTGATCTCCTGAAGCAACATGAGAAGTGGAGATAAACCCTTTTAGAATCAAATCTCGGGTGTAGTAGCAGTCAACCTCAATGTGCTTTGTTCTTTCATGAAAGGCAAAATTATTTGCTATAAATAGTGCAGCTTGATTATCACATTGTAGATACATGGGAAGAGGCACCTCCATAGTTAGGTCAGTTAGAACGGACTTGACCCACATCATTTCTGTGCTCCCTTGGGCCATTGCCCTGTACTCCGATTCCGCGCTACATCTAGCCACAACTGTCTGTTTCTTGCTCTTCCATGAAACCAGCGAGCTTCCTACAAACACAATGAAACCTGAAGTTGACTTCCTATCCTAGGGACACCCAGCATAGTATGCGTCTGCACATCCTGACACTGTAAGGATTGTGTCTCTCCTGAATAGAAGTCCTGCACCTAGAGAAGACTTGAGATACCTCAAGATCATATTGACTGCATCCATGTGAGACTGCCTAGGTTGCTCCATAAATTGGCTAACCCTGCTGACAGCAAACGATATATTAGGCCTGGTAATGGTGGCGTACAATAGCTTTCCTACCAACTCTCTGTATTGTCTCTTATCTACCTCTGCAGAATCATCATCATATAGCCATGCATTGGGATCCACTGTAGTAGCAGGTCTACATCATGTCATACCCGTCTCAGATAAGAGATCAATGACATATTTCCTTTGCGTCATTATCATTCCCTGTTGGTTTCTTGCTAATTCTAGACCAAGAAAATACCTCAGCTTACCAAGATCCTTGGTCACGAACTGTTGTCCAAGAAAGTCCTTGGCTGCCTGAATTCCTTCGTTATCACTGCCTGTGACAACAATATCATCCACATAAACCAGAATAGCAATAATACCCTTCTCCGTCCTCTTAACAAAAAGAGAATGATCGGCAGTCGATCTGACAAAACCATGTAGTTCAATCAACTCTGAGAGCTTCTGAAACAAAGCCCTCGGACTCTGTTTAAGGCCATATATGGCCTTATGAAGTTTACACACCATACTAGACTCCCCCTCAGCAGTAAACCCCGGTGGCTGCTGCATATATACTTCTTCGTGCAAATCGCCATATAAGAATGCATTCTTGACATCTAATTGGAAAAGGGGCCAGTCTTTTACCACAGACGGCAACAAGAATGCGTAGTGTAGAGTGACGCGCAACTGGAGAAAATGTGTCTTGATAGTCCAACCCATAAGTTTGGGTGAATCCCCTAGCAACCAACCGAGCTTTGTATCTGTCCACGGATTCATCTGCACGGTGTTTAATACTAAACACCCACTTACTGCCAATAATAGAAGCACCTGGGGGAGCGGAGACAATACTCCATGTACCACAAGATCGTAAAGCAGACATCTCTTCTTCCATAGCAAGACGGCTACTCTGTAATGCTTCTTGATAGGATCTCGGTATCTGTACCACTGATAAAGCAACAACAAATCTCTGAAAGTCCCCATATAACCGCGTCAGCGAGACATGAGAGGAAAGAGGATGCATTGTACAAGCACGCTGCTTCCATCATAGAGCAATAGGCACATCCAGGTCCTCTGTATCCTCAGAAATAGTACTATCCAAAACATCATGTAAACTCAAATCTCTAGTACCATCAGTAGAACTCAAATGTTGATGATATACCTTGGGCGTGCTGGATGTTGGTGGAGGCACATGAGCACGAGGCCGGTGCTGATACACCTGAGGAAGAAAGACGGAGTGGCAGGAGGTGGAGGTGGAGGTGGTGGTGGAGTAGATGGAGGATGTGGTGGTGGTGGTGGTGGTAATGAAGTAGGAGAGATGGGAGGTGGTGGCATGTAAACCTCTTCTCCACATTCTGAAGGAATGAGCTTGTCATTTGTAGGAGAAAAATACATGATGGATTCAAAGAAGGTGACATCATCACTAATATAATATCTTCGTCGAGCAGGGTCAAAGCAACGATACCCCTTTTGGATATTGGAGTACCCAAGAAACACACACTTGACTACTCAAGGAGAGAGTTTGTCAAAACCTGGAGACATCTGATGAACAAAAGCGACACAACCAAAGACACGAGGAGTGAGAGAAAAGATTCTTCTCGGGAAACACAAACGAGAACGGAATCTTTTCCCCCAGAATCGATGAGGGAATACGATTCACCAAATAACACGCAGTGAGAACAGCATCCCCCCAGTATGAGTGGGGAGCACAACTCTGAATCAGAAGAGTCATGGTGATATCTAAGAGATGACGATGTTTCCTCTCAGCCACCCCATTCTGTTGGGAAGTATATGCACACGATGTCTGATGCACAATACCATACGATCTAAGGAATTGAGATAGTTGTTGCTACACAATTCAAGTGCATTATCAGAACGTATATACTTAACATTTGCAGAAAAGATGTTTTTTATTTCATTAATAAAGGACTGAATAATAGGACTTGCATCAGACTTGTTCTTAAGCAAAAAGACCCATGACAATCTAGAAAACTCATCAACAGCAACAAGGTAAAAATGATGTCCCTGAAGATCTGGAACACGATTGAGACCCCAAATATCCAAATGAATCAACTCAAAAAGACCATGACTACTTTGATACTGACGACTCAGGAATGTGGATCTATGATGCTTCCCAAAACGGCAGGCCTCGCACTGGAAAGTAGAGCGAGGAGAAATCTGAGGAAGAACATGACGCAGCTTTTGCAGAGGAAGATGACCAAAACAGAGGTACCACGTATACGGAGAGACAAAACCAGTGCGAAGAGAGGAGACATTAGCATACGGAGATTGCACTAGTCTGTATAGGCTCCCTTGCTTACAGCCAGAACCAATCACCCTGGCCGTTAGAATGTCCTGAAACACAAGAGCAGAGGGGTCAAATATGGACGACAATGCAAATCCTTGGTGATTTGACTAATAGATAATAAATTCATAGAGAATTCAGGAGTGTAAAGAACATTCTGAAGCCGCATTTCATGGGTTAACTGCACCTCCCCCTGACCAGTGATGGGGGAGTATGTCCCATCAGCTATCACCACAGATCTGCCTGACTGAATCGGGCTATAGGTACTAAACTGACCTCTGTCACCACACAGATGATCGGATGCTCCTGAATCCATGATCCACTCAGACAAGTCTGCTCTGTAACAACTAGTAAAAGCATATGTTGTACCTGATGTGGATGCTAAGGCTACTACCTCTGAAGATCCCGACTGTGAGCTAGTTGACTCTGGAGATGGCATAATCTCCCTGAGCCGAGCCACTAACTCGTCAAACCTCTGGTCAGTTGCGACAGAAGAACTGCTACCCTGCTGGATATGTTCTACCACATGAGCTGAAGCTGGAAACCCATGCTTAGAATAGCATGTTTCCTCTTAATGACATGGCCTGTGGCAATAAGTGCAAGGCTGATGAGGGGGTCTACTGCTTCCTCCTCTTCCACGGCTTCCACGTCCATGGAACTGTGTAGTGCTCCCCCTACGATGAGATGTTGCCATGGCTGAAGAGGTCTGAGACACAGACGAACCACCAGAAGATATGGAGAGTCTGCTCAGCCGGCGATAAGCTTCCTCCATTGGAGGTATAGTGGCATCGGTCAGAAACTGTGCTCTAGCTGCATTATACTCAGGATCCAGTGCCGCTAGAAAGACTCATGTCATCACTAAATCTCTATATTCCTTGAGTTGCTCTGGTGTAGCTGTCAAGGGAATGTACCAATGTAACTTTCTAAACATACCCCTTAGAGAGGTGTAAAGGGTATGTAGAGGACGACCATTCTGCTTCGAAGTAAAGATATCATGTTGAAGTTGCAGAATCTTTGACTCATTCTTCGCTGGAGAATATGTAGCAGCGAGAATGTCCCACATAGCCTTTGTTGTGGGCTGACTCAAAATATCGTGGGATATCTCCATGGATATTGTTCCAGAAAGCCATACTCGTGCATACGTGTCGTCTGCCTCCCATAAGGCGTTAACCCTAGTTTTGTCGACAGGCTCCTCCTGTGTGAGGATGTGCTTCTTGCCATTGCATTGCATTAGACTCATGAACTGCATGGCCCCACAGTTCATAATTAGTTCCATCCATCTTCACAATGGGTGTTGGACATTTGAAGGCACCCAGGGATGGAACATCTGCTTTGTTGTCTGACATGATGACAACTATCTCTCAAACTGGGGTTGCAAACTTGGACAGAGAATGTCTACACAGACATATGTGAAGATGATTGTGGGTGTAGACTCATACCATAACCAATTCCATTCTCTGAAGACTCCTTCGGAAGACTAGGGTATCTTTAAATGATCAAGACACACCTTAGAAGATCAAATCGACGCCCAACGAGGGGCTTGAGGTGGTGTTCACGGGCGCATGTGGTCGCTTCCGTGCAAGGTGCAAACGCGCACGCGCACAGGGGCGCACAAGCGCACAAGAACGCGGAGGCGCAGGAGGCGGAGGCACGCTAGGGTGCATGCACGCTGGGCGTGGATGGGAGGCACACGGGCGTGTTGGGCGCCGCGTAGGGTTTTGGTAGGGGAAGGATTTAGGGAACAGGCCCCGGACTAGGACCGTCGCTCTAATACCATGTAGAAAGGGAGAAAGGAAATGTTCTATTCATCGTAACCCTAGAGCTCTCTTATATAAAAGAAAAGCTCTCGGGCAAATTACATAGATGGTTGTTAACCCCTGAGGATCCGGATACCCGTTTACACGTATTTCGCAATATTACATTCATTGGCATCGTATTGAAAGTATGAATTTACAGGGAAATTTTTCACGCTGATATAATTGCACATGACATTCCAACCACGTTCATCAAATTCAGCAAGACAATTGCCACCAAAATTTTATTTCATTCATTTTCATAATATATACAAGTGTACATCAGAATCTACAGTACAGAAATCCCAAAATCTTGTATAGAAGAGAAAGGGAAGCATCTTCATCATAAAATGAACCAAAAACTGATACAACAAGCAACATACCGTCTGGTATATACACGGTCACCTGAAATCATCAACACACTACTGTGCTAAAGGCTCCTTTCCTGCCATGCATGCAAGGAAGAAAAGGCGTCAGAGGTTGCTGGTACTTCCCATAATCATAATAAAAATAAACAGGCATTTAATATGTTCAAAAGCAAGCAAGTAAAAAGGTAGGTACAAGTAAAAGTTACATCGACTTGCGTAAGTAAAAATGTTTTCAAATCTTTTATAAGCATCTTCCGTAAGCACCCATTATCCCAATATTTTCATATATAACATATTTATTTTGTAATCAAATATTCTTAATTGTATGAGTGTGTACATATATATATATTATAATATTGACCAGATATCATACCTGTGGATTTGACGATGTGAAAGATGGGATTGGAAATGTTTATGGATTTACTTAATTCCCAATTAGTCATTTCCTACCAACACAACTTTTGATTGTAACTTCTCCAATTCTTAACTTCAACTGACTCAGATGTAACTCTAGATGATGTAGATATAGATATGGATGATCCAGATGTAGAATTGCCAAGTCAGTTGGCAAAAGTAAAACTCAAGCGGTGAGATAGCCTATAAATGGCTCTTTCGTCTCGCCCTCTAATTGGAAGTGCGGTCCAATAGAGGGATAGGTCTACTCCAAAACTACGCCACTGAGACGGGTAAGAGATACTCTCCGGAAAAGTAACTCAAGAAAATGGCCCGACCGGTAACGGGCAACCGAGCTCGTACGAAAAACTAAAACCGATGATCCCCCGCCTGGGTATCCTAAAACAGAGGGTCAGCGGAATGGTCTAACTCACGTAAAAATCGTGAAAAAGACTGGGATCCTAGACCCGCGTTGTAACATCCGGGATCCGCGTAAACCCGAACTTGACCCGAATAAGGTCTGAATAACCCAATAAAGTTGTTGGTCAATACTAAACAACCTAAATCGATCAATTGATCGTGAATCAAAAGTTATTCGGGTGAAATCGACCAAAAATCGATCGCTTCGTAATACGTGTCGCGAAAAAGCCGCGACGCAAGATCGGAAACTGCAAAACGAACCGAGACCGTCATTAGATCCGATTCGACGAAACATGAATAACGGAATCGACCGTTCGTCAATCGGAGGTCGTTTGATATTTTTAAATCACAAAATTTAACCATATACCGAAACCGTATCTTGAAAATTTCGGGTATCCAAACCCGATCAAAAGTATATCAATATTATACTCATATTGATCGTCGTTCAGTGACGATCAAAACGAGACATTTTGCATCGGAATCAGACAAGCAAGGCGCGAATGCGGCCGATTTTTGTATCTTATAAATAGGAGAAATTGACCAAAATAAAAATAAATTTTTTTATTACTCTGTTACAGTAGCAGCTTCCAGAACAGCCGGCCCTCTTTCCTTCTAATACTTGTAAAAATCCCACCTCCACTTGTCAGCCTATGAAGACCCCACTCCACCTTATAAGTATCACCCCAAACCCCCTCCTCATTTTCTCTAAAAACTCTTCAATTCCACAAACGTGAGAAGAGTTCCAACCACCTTCCAGTTTCTTCTTAAAGCCATTGTTGTTTGCCGTTGAGCTGCTGGAACCAGCAGCTACATCTGGGAGTTAAATTTCAGCCATCGTACTAGTGATTTCCTATTTGGAGATCATTCAAAGGTACCATCCTTCCAACCCTCTCTTGCTGTTGACATTTCCAACAACTAAATATGTTGTTGCAGCCCCTATTCCCTGTTGTGCTCTTTCTTCTCCCAAGAAGCAAGCAATTGGGAGATGCCACACCTTATTGCAAACATAGCATGCAAGCTAATTGACCTCCATTTTGAGAGATCTAGAATAAAAAGGTACAATCCCTAACCCATTTCTTTGCTGCCATGCATGTGTATTTCCCTTAATTATATGTACAATCCTCTTCCCTCTCATTGCTGCCCTGCATGTACATCTCCAGCCCTCATATTGTCACCCTGTGTACAGTTCAAATCCCTAATTGCTGCTATGCAAAAACTATACACAGACCTAGTTTTTTTTGTTATTGAAAATATTGCCATAATTTTAATGAATTGAGAGGGCTTATTGTTCTGGACTCTTGAATTACGTAGTATGCAAGACACTGTATACAAACTTGACATTGCTGAAAATGTTATTAAAATTGTAGGGATTTAAATGAGTTATTGTTCCTGATCATGGATTTAGAATTACACAGCTCAAGTTTATATTCATAAATTTATATAAAAAAAATTTTGATGGATTCCCTGAACTTGAACACTTGAACAGTATCCTTATATATTACACTTTTCTCTTTATAGTGCTAATTGCATGTTAGATATATCCATGTTTCTTGTTTAGATCATCTAAGTAAATTGCACTTTTCCTAAGAATTCTATAAGGTGATCTTAAGTACTATTTTTTTAATAAATTATGTGCATACATTGCATGAATAATTCGGCTGGAATTGTTAAATATAATAAACAGTTTAAATTATAAGTATAATAGGGGGAAGTTATATACATAAGATGGTAACAAGTTGAGCTTACAGAGATGAATTTTGTCTACTTTGATAATAGAATGATTTTTTTATAACTATCCATTCAGTTGTTAGAACATACACTACCCTTAAATCTCAATTTGATAAGAGGATTAAGTTTCAAGAAATATGCATGGGTAACAACTAATTAAAATCCTAACGGGGGGTGAAGCCAGGAATAGGTACCGATGTAGAGGTGAATATGGACTTGACACACGTAACGCCAAGCATTAATTGGGAATACTTCCTAAACCAATATTGATGGTCTATGGCTCATGGAACTCAAAATCAAAAGAGTAATCTAAATACCTTTTCATAGAATTTTTCCCATCACTCTATAATAACTAATCAAATATTTTCTGTTGAGAATTCAATCAATCTACCATGAAGGCAGAAGATAACTATCACGATCTTATGATCTTTGAAATACGTGACTTTTTAGACTTAATTCATGTTTGACATTTACTTCAACATAGGTTAGACCTAAATACAGTTAATATGATATCATCTCTTCCCAAGCATTTTAATCTCATTAATAATGACATTAGTATCACAGGGAAGCCACTAATAAGCCCCAACAAAGATCAAGTATTCATTAGCGGACCATAAAGGTTTCTCATATGCTTAAAACTCTTTGTACCTTCTGATATTTTAGGTAATTACCAATTGTTAATTGGATTGAACTTAGCAAATCATTGGATCAAAAGACCATTGGATCAAGTATACTTGATTGGCTTATTAATGGACATTAACACAAATATAGGAGTTGATAAGCATTAGTGATAATACACCTAGAGCCGGTCATGGTGATCTTACACCTGATCGTGCGAGGGCGCGGTGACCCTCAACTGGGCGGAAGAAAGGAAGCCCAGTTCGGGCAGCGGCCGCCAAGTGCGCGGGTCTAGGATCCCAGTCCCTCTTCGGTTTTTACGCGAGCTCGCAGTGTTTTTACGCCTCGTTGGGATCCCAATTTTAGACCATTCCGCTGACCCTTTGTTTTAGGATACCCAGACGGGGGATCCTCGGTTTTAGTTTTTCGTACGAGCTCGGTTGCCCGTTACCGGTTGGGCTGTTTCTCTAGAGTGACTTTTCCGGGAAGTCCCTCTCACCCGTCTTAGTGGCGTAGTTTTGGAGTAGACCTATCCCTTTATTGGACCGCGTTTCCAATTAGAGGGCGAGACGGAAGAGTCATTTGCAGGCTTCCTCACCGCTTGAGTTTTACTTTCGCCAACAGACTTGGCGATTCTACATCCAGATCATCCATATCTACATCTAAAACATCGAGAGTTATATCTGAGAGAGTTACAGTTAAGGTTTGGAGGAAATTATAATTAAGATTAAGTTGATTGGAGGTGACTTTAATCTAATTCGAAATCCCTATAAGTTAGTGGACGTGTTGGGAACTTAGTTAGGATGCATTATACAACACCGCATGCCTACGGAGGCACCCCAACCCTAAGGTACTTTTAAATACCTTAGAGTCATAGTGTGAGGTTACACACAGACCAAGACCACAGACTATCCACTAAGGAGTAAATAGCATTAAAGATCAAATCCATCATCATCATATCAGTCCTATATCAAAAATCATGATATAATCTCAATGATAAGAAATTAGCAATTACATGTGCCATCAACTTTATATATATATAATATCCACGACATGATCTCCAAGACCCCAAATCATGATCTTTAAAAAGCAGGAAATCATTATATGTTAGGGTTTGTCACCTAAACTTTATATAAATATATATGGGAAGAATGGGAAAAGAGGTGAACAGGTGAACTACATACCAAACAGTTGAAAACCTTTTTACTTACGCAAGTAGATGTAAATTTTACTTGTTCCACCTTACTACTTGCTCTCTTTTGCACATAATAAATTACTTGTCATTTATTTTTAAACTACGGATTTGTATTCACAATTGTGACTCCTATTCTTCCTTGCACGCATGGCAGGAAAGGAGTCCTCCGTTCAGTAGTTGTTCATGCTTCCAGGAGACAGGGTATACACCAGACGGTATGTGGTTTTTGTTACAGTTTTTAGTTCAATTGATATTGTAAAATGCTTCTTCTCTTCAGACAAATTTTTGGTATGTTGTATGTACTGACAGACATTGTACATGTTGTAAAATCATATGAAAATTAATGAAATAAGATTTTGGTGCTAATTGTCTCTATTAACTGGTGGTTATGAATATAAATGTGAATGTCAGATGCCAATGATTGCAACAAAAAAATTCCCTATTTTTCTATAAATTATGCGATCTCTAGTGGATGGAAAGCTGCGAAGGTAGCGTAAACAGGTACCCAGATCCTTGGGGGTGAACCGCGCACTAAGCGGTCGCTGCCCTAACTGGGCTTCCTTTCCTCCACCCAGTTGAGGGTCACCGCGCCCTCGCACGGTCAGGTGTAAAAGTCACCAAGACATGCACAACAATTTATTATTCATCATTGATTCACAATCATATGGATGCTCTTGACTATCGATTAAATTTATAATCCCATGAAATCATGCATATTAATAAGGTCATAGACAACTTATAAATACTATGATTATTGGTTAGTAGCAAATTAAATAAGATGCATCTAGTAACCGCATTTCATCAAATCTGATTTGAAACGTAAACTAAATAATGAATGGAAAGATCCAACATGAGTAAGATTTCTCTATTCAAATGGGGATAATTAGATATATCGGATAATGAATATTCAGAGGAGACACAAGGGCATGTGTGAAAATCGAAGAGCCTGTCAAGTGTAATATGTCATATTGATGCTAACTGGGATACAAGTAAGACTCTGTTGTTCATATCCGCAAAGCCTAGACGGATATGTATTTCTATGTCAAGTTGGCTCCCAATTCAATGGGCAACTTACCTAGGGAAGCTCGAAACAAATCAAGAATAGTTAGACACAACACCGCTAAAACGAAAGTCAAACTTGTCTGTTGTTGCCATGCTTGTTACAGCTCTTGGCATGTGATGTTACCATTCACACTTATATGAGTTGTCGTTATAATACTTCCCTACAAGCAATGAGAATATCCGATGTAGACACATATAAGTAATAACGGCTGTAAATTGAAATTTTTGTAAACTGGAATTATTGTTCTCCGAATTATATGCTCTACTCTTTACTTATTGTTGGGAAACGTGAATGAGATGTTTCTATTCCATAGCCCTAGGCTCTCTTATATAGGAGAGTAGCCTATGGGTAAATTACATAAAGAGAATAACAAGAAAATAAAATAACAAAGAGATACTGTTACTTAATATGCGTCAACACTCCCCCTCAAGATGGAGCATAGATGTCAATCATGCTCAGCTTGGAAGCACACTTCTGAAATGGACCTCGTAACAATGCCTTGGTGAATATATCTGCAGTCTGGTTCTCTGAGGTAACATGAGATGTGGCAATGAATCCTTTCTGAATCATATCACGTATGAAGTGACAATCCACCTCAATATGCTTGGTCCGTTCATGGAATGCAGGGTTGTTTGCAATAAACAAGGCAGTCTGATTATCACACTCCAAGTTCATAGGAAGTGGTACATCTAAGCACAAATCTGTCAGCACCGCTTTCACCCACATCATCTCTGTAGTAGCCTGGGCCATAGCCCTATATTCGGATTCAGCACTAGATCTAGCTACCACAGTTTGTTTCTTGCTCCTCCATGAGACTAGAGCATCTCCTACATAGACAGCATACCCTGAGGTGGACTTCCTATCCTTAGGACATCCTGCATAGTCTGCATCTGCGCATGCTGAGATAGAAATTCCCTTTCCTTTCTTGAATAGCAGACCTTTACCTGGAGAAGATTTGAGATATCTAAGAATCATGTGTATTGCATCCATATGCACCTGGCGTGGCTGCTCCATGAATTGGCTCACACGGCTCACTGCAAATAATATATCTAGCCTAGTGATCGTGACATATAACAATTTGCCTACCAGTTCTCTATATCTTCTCCTGTCCACCTCCTCTGTGTCATCATCATACAGCTTCATGCTAGGGTCCATTGGTGTCGTAGCAGGTCGACATCCTAGCATACCTGTCTCACTCAGTAGATCTGTAACGTACTTCCTCTGTGACATGACTAATCCATGCGGATTTCTGGCGAATTCCAGCCCCAGAAAATATCTAAGGACTCCTAGGTCCTTGGTGACAAACTCAGTCCCCAGCCTTTCCTTTGCCTGCTTAATACCCTGGTCATCATCACCTGTAATCAAGATATCGTCAACATAAACCATGATTACAATAATACCTCTCGTCGTCTTCTGTACAAACAAGGAATGATCAGCATTGGAGCGTTTATATCCTTGTTTCTCAAAGAGGTCTGACAGCTTCTGGAACCATGCTCTGGGGCTCTGCTTAAGGCCATAGATGGCCTTATGTAACCTGCAAACCTTGGAACACTCCCCCTCAACAGCAAAACCAGGTTGCTGTTGCATGTATACTTCCTCCTGCAGGTCTCCATACAGAAAAGCGTTCTTCACATCTAGTTGATAGAGTGGCCAGTCTCTAGTAACTGCAACTGATAACAGGATCCGCAGAGTGGAATGACGCGCCACAGGGGAGAACGTGTCAAGGTAATCTACTCCATATGTCTGTGTGAATCCCCTTGCGACTAGGCGTGCCTTCTACCTGTCAATGGAGCCATCTGCATTTTGTTTAACTGTAAACACCCATTTGCAACTCACCGGGTTGACATCTGGAGGTATAGTAACCAAACTCCATGTTCCTCTAGACTGAAGTGCCGCCATCTCTTCCTCCATTGCTAGCCGCCATCTAGAATCCTGCAAAGCCTCATGGTGGTTCCGTGGAATATCTGTAGCTGAAAGTGCCAATGTAAACGTCCTGAAGGGTCCAGATAGCCTCTCAAACGATACAGCTGCTGATACTGGATATTTGGCACAGCTTCTCTTCGGCTTGCGTAGAGCGATTGGAACGTCCAGATCCTCTGTGGTAACACCATGCTCCTGTAATGCATCCTGCTGAGAAATGTCGTCAGATCCATCAACATTAATATTTTCATTACATACCATAGGCGAGCTAGTTGACTGGTCAGGGCCATGAGCTGGATGCGGCCTGCGGGTGTAATGGAGTGGTAACGGGGATACTGTTGATGGCGGTGGAGGTGGCGGTGGTGGTGGTGGTGGTAATGGTGGTGATGGCTGTGATGTTGGTGGTGACGGTTGTGATGTTGGTGGTGACGGCTGTGATGTTGGTGGTGACGTGAATACGGTATCAGGAGATAATGGTGGTGGCTGCATGTTCCCAGATTCTGAAAAATACATAATGGATTCAAAGAATGTAACATCTGCACTGATCATATACCGCCGACGCACAGGGTCAAAACACTTGTACCCCTTTTGAGTTCTGGAGTACCCCACAAAGACACACTTGACAGCCCTAGGAGAGAGCTTGTCAGAACCAGGCAACAACTGATGGACAAATGCGACTGACCCAAACACACGAGGAGTAAGAATGAACAGATCCTTGTCCGGATAAATAAGTGAAAAGGGAACCTGTTCATTCACGACAGACGAGGGCATACGATTTATAAGATAACATGCAATGAGGACTGCATCACCCCAGTAGGAATACGGAACATGACTCTGAATGAGAAGTGACCTTGTAACATCAAGAAGGTGACGGTGTTTTCTTTCTGCAACCCCGTTTTGTTGAGACGTATGAGCACAGGATGTTTGGTGAACAATTCCTTTAGAGGAGTAGTAGTTGGCTAGATTGTTAGTGCACAACTCTAAGGCATTGTCAGTTCTCATAATTTTGACCGTTGTGGAAAAAACATTCTGAATCTCATTTAGAAAGTGAATAATAATATTTCCAGCTTCAGACTTATTTTTCATTAGAAATACCCATGATGCTCTAGAAAAGTCATCCACAAATACAATATAAAACTTGTGCCCCTGATGATCGGGAACACGACTCGGACCCCAGACGTCGACATGAAACAACTCAAACTTGGAGTTACTACTCCGACCTTGACTACTGGGAAAAGATGACCTGTGATGTTTTCCCAACTGACACGCCTCACACTGGATAGGTGTGTGAGGAAGACTATAAGGTAGGACTAGACGCAACTTATGAAGCGATAAATGACCAAAACGCAGATGCCACAGGAGAGGAGATACTTGTTCTGTGGGAGAAGCTGTGATTCCGGCAAACGGGGTCTGGTTCAGACGATAAAGGCCTCCTTGCTCATAGCCATGACCAATCACGTTACCCGTACGGATGTCCTGAAAAATCAAGGAAGATGAATCAAAAATAGCTCGACAATGGAGATCCTTCGTAATCTGACTAATCGATAACAGATTCATAGAAAAATGCGGTGCATGCAAAACATTCTTAAGCTGCATAGAGGATGTCAATCTAATCTCCCCCTGACCCGTGATAAGGGAATGTGTGCCATTGGCAATCACTATTGTCCGTCCTGGAGGAATCTGAGTATATCCTGTAAGTAGACCCTGGTCGCCACATAGATGATGTGTAGCGCCCGAGTCCATGATCCATGGCAATGTATCCGATCTACTACTGTGGAGAGCAAGTGTACTACCTGAAGTACTCGTAGAGGCAGAAGCAGACGCAGCAGCATCAGTATGATTCTCTGTCGACGGTGCTGGGCCAGATGGTGGTATAATGCCCCTAAGACGGGCAACCAGATCATCAAATCGTTGATCCAGTGTAGCTGCAGACGGGGGCTCTATCTGCTCAGCGGCTCGTGCGGATGCAGGAAATCCATGCTTTGAGTAGCATGTATCTTCAGTATGTCCGACTCGGTGACAATATGAGCATGTTGGCCTAGTGCGGCCACCCCTTCCACGGGGAGTACGTCCACGGCCCTGGTAATGAGAACCACGGCCTCTGTTGGCCGCCATGGCAGAGGGATTCTGACTCGCAGCTGCTGAAGGTACTGTGATCCTACTCAATCTGTGAAAAGCCTCCTCCATGGGAGGAATAGTCGAGTCTGCCAAAATCTGTGAACGTGCTGCCTCATATTCTGGATCAAGTGCAGCGAGAAACACACCCACCATCGTCGCATTCCTATATGTCTTCTGTTGTTCTGGCGTGGCGGTAAGAGGCATGAAGCTGTAGAGCTTCTCAAACATCCCTCTCCATGATGTATAGAGAGAATGTAAAGGACGACCGTTCTGCTTTATTGTGAATATGTCATGTTGTAGCTGCAGGATCTTCGTCTCATTTTTCGCCTGAGAATACGTTGCTGCCAGGATGTCCCACATGTCTTTAGCCGTGGGTTGATGTAAGATGTCATTGGCAATTTCAATAGCCAATGTACCGGATAGCCACACCTTGGCATATGCATCATCGGCCTCCCAAGAGGCATGAACTCCAGTCTTCTCTGCAGGCTCTGGCTCGGTAAGAATGTGCTTCTTACCTGTAGACTTCATCATGCTCATGAACTGCATTGCCCACAGTTCATAGTTCGTACCATCCATTTTGACAATAGGCGCTGGACCACGAAATGCGCCAATAGAGGGGATATCTGCCTTGCTGTCCGACATACTGGAGACGGAAGACTGGAGCGACTGAAAGAGAAATAATCTTTGTCTACAGTGACATAAACGGGATTAGTTGCGTGTGTAGACTTCAAGCAACTAACCCCATATAGATCCGGATCTGTGCCCTAGGGTTTTGGGACTTAGGGCACGTAAGCGCGTGCGAGGGGCACGTAAGCGCGTGCGAGGGGCACGCGCGCACGCACCTGGAGTATCACGCGTGCACTGGAGCGAGCTACTGGAGACTCACACGCGCACTGGAGCGCGCAACTGTGCACGTAATAGTGCGCACAGTTGCACGAGGATGCTGCGCACAGTGCTGTGCGAGTAGAGGCGCAAGACTTATACGCGTAGGCGTGCAGCGATGCACGCGCAGGCGTGCGAGGCTATGCGCAAGCGTGTGCGATGCACGCAGAAGCGCCGATGATGCGCAAGGTGCGTGCGCACAGGAGCGAGATGCGCGCACAGGCGCACAGGCGCTGGAGTCGATGCGGCGTCGCCTACACGGAGATGGTGGCTGATCGGCTGGACGGCGCCGACTCGAAGGAGAGAGGGAGAAGAGAGGCTGGCGGGTGGGGTTAAGGTTAGGGTTAGGTTTCGAGAACTCCGGTCTAGGACCGTCGCTCTGATACCATGTTGGGAAACGTGAATGAGATGTTTCTATTCCATAGCCCTAGGCTCTCTTATATAGGAGAGTAGCCTATGGGTAAATTACATAAAGAGAATAACAAGAAAATAAAATAACAAAGAGATACTGTTACTTAATATGCGTCAACACTTATAGAATATGGAATAACTGCCTGGATAATGAGTAAAGCAAAAGAGCTCATAATTTCGGGAAATACCTATTTCCAGTACTGTGATCCATACGAGGGGAAAACAAATCTTGAAAAATTGACGTGGTGATTTAAGTGGGAAAAATAAATGTTGTCAGAAGCAATTCTCAGATAATTTGGCTATTTGTACTGTACAAAGGTAAAGAAAATTCATTTCCACCATAAGCTGGTCCGATAATATACGTTTGATGTCAATTCGTACGATTGAAAACTGAAGTCTATGCATCATGACTTAAAGGATATATAACCGTTGCATGCGGTAGTCTTAACATTATGGATCACAATCAGCTTCACAGATAGCAAGTTTCTCATGACTATAAAGATAGCAATGAGATTTTATAAATGGTAATAAGGGAAAGAAATATCATATTCTATGGACTTGTATTTGATATAACAAGAGATTATAATGTTTTTTTCCAAAACTAGTGAGATTTCTCATGCATCTATATTGCAAAGCTACTGTCCATAGGGTCTGATTGTAAGTAGCATCCATAAGCTCAATTGTATTTCCCAAACAAAAAGGTGTTGGCAATAATTTGCCAGCACAATACGAAAATTTCCTCCTATTCCAATCATATATTTCTTAGAAAAAGGCATCAAAAGGTGGAAATCAATCATGTATGGCAGCAAAGAAGGAGGTGGGGAATTGTACCTTTGATTTAGAACTCCAAACTAAAGGTCACAAGCATGCAGGAGCAGCTACTGCTTTGGGGAGTTCAGCAGAAATTCTGGTTGTTGTCGATGCAAGAACAGGAGATTCCTGAGCCTTAGGATTAGGCTGAAATTTTCCTTTCTTGGTTGGAATTTTATTAGAGTCAATGGAAAAGTAGGAAGGGAAAACACAATACCCAACGTTGGTATTTGTTGGTATTTATAGGAGAAAAAAGGAGGGAGTGGGGAAATATAAATAAGTAGTAAAGACTCTATAATTTTGCCAAATAAGACTAGTAACCAAGCCAAGTGTGGAGGAACAAAGAGCCAAGTGGCTGGAAAAGAAAAACCCAACGGCTGGACTTGTGCATAGTGACAGTGCACAGTCTGTGAGAAAAACAAAATTTTCTAATTTATTTATATATATATATTAAGATATTTCAAAATGTCTGTATGCGCACATCGAGCTTCTGATTTTGACGAGTAATATCTCGTTTTGATCATCTCTGGACGACAATCAATATAAGTATAATATTGATACACTTTTGATCGAGTTTGGATGCCCGAGATTTTCGAGATACAGTTTTAGTTTATGGTTAAATTTTGTGAATTAAAAATATCAAACGATATCCGATTGACGAACGGTCGATTCCGTTGGTTTTGTTTTGTCGAATCGGATCTCATGATGGTCTCGGTTCGTTTCGCGGTTTCTGAATTTGCTTCGCGGCTTTTTCGCGGCACGCATTACGGTGCGACCAATTTTTGGTTGATTTCACCCGAACGACTTTTGATTCACGATCAATTGATCGATTTAAGTCATCTAATGTTACTAGATAACTTTATTGGGTTAATCGGACCCTCATCGGGTCAGGTTCGAGTTTAGTTGAAATCCGGATGTTACAATATAAAAACCTCAAAGGGTTTTAAACTCATAAAAACCTTAAAGAGAAATCAAGCCATATTCCTTTAACATATATCTAATTACAAAAGCTTGTTTTGATTATTACCTCAGAAAAGATGCGGGCATCGTGCACGCATGTCGGCTTCGGTCTCCCGTGTCGCCTCTTCGACGCCATGTCGGTGCCACAACACCTTGACCAATGGAATCTCTTTGCTGCGAAGCTTCTTCACATCACTATCCAGTATCTGCACTGGCCTCTCCTCATAAGTCAAGTCTGGCTCCACGTCTAGATTCTCGTAGCTGATGGCGTGCCGAGGGTCGTGCACATACTTCCTCAAGTTAGATACATGGAAGACGTCATGAATAGTTGATAGATGTGGAGAAAGGGCTACTTGGTAAGCCACTTTCCCCACTCTAGCTAGAATCTCAAAAGGTACCACATATCGCGGCGCCAGCTTGCCACGAACACCGAATCTCTGCACTCCCTTCATGGGAGATACTCGCAGATAAACCCAATCTCCAACCTATAATTTATAGGAATGTCATTAGTATAAGATTAAGTTAAATTTGTAATAAAAGAAAGAGAAGAAGATTGGATACCTGAAATTCTAAATCTCTTCTCCGACGGTCTGCATAGTTCTTATGACAGCTCTATACTGTCAGAAGCCTCCGTCTCACAAGGTCAACAGCTCTGGCAGTCTCCTCCAAGAGATCTACGGAATATAGAGCATGACACCTACCTCACGCCAACTGAGAGGTGTGAGGCATCTCCGCCCGTATAGGGCTTCGAATGGTGCCATGTCGATACTGGAATGATAGTTGTTGTACGTAAATTCAACCAAAGGTAGTTGGTCCTTACAGGACCCTTTCCACTCCAAGGAGCATGCGCGAGTCAAATCTTCTAATGTCTTAATGGTGTGCTCGCTCTACCCATCTGTCTGCGGATGATATATAGAACTCATCTTCAGCTCTGTATGTAGTGCTGACATGAATTGATGCCAATAATGCGGTGTCAATCTCGAATCCCTGTCGGGCACCACTTCACGTGGTATACCATGTAGTCTGATGGTGTTCTGCACATACAGCTTGGCCAATCTGGATGGAGTGTAAGTTATGTTGACCGGTATGAAATGGGCTGACTTGGTCAACCTATCAACAACAAGCCAAATGGAATCATGTCCACCCGGTGTCTTCGGCAAACCTGTGACGAAATCCATAGAAATGCTCTCCCATTTCCACTCGGGAATGGGGAGAGACTGCAGTAATCCTGTTGTTCTCCTGTGCTCAACTTTGACCATCTGACAGGTCATGCATCTGCTGACATGTTGCGCCACATCGCACTTCATTCCATCCCACCAGAAATGTCAACGCAGATCACGGTACATCTTCGTGTTGCCCGGATGGATAGACAACCGTGAACTGTGTGCCTCATCAAGTATGTCTCTACGAAGCTGCTCGTCGTTGGGTACAACGACCCGTCCTGCCTTCCATAAAATAGACTCCATCACAACAAAGTCATCAACCTCATCCTTGATGGCGCGCATCTATCCATCTCGGATCCAATGATCTGTCTTCTAGCCTTCGACGATACGATCCCAAAGGCTGCTGTATTGTGGAGGCACGACGGTAGAAATGGATGCGCAATCCTGAGGATGCCAATCTGTCAAAGATACAAGCATATCCCACGTGTATAACCAGTTTGCCGTACACTCTGCATGCGCTCTCCTGCTAAGCGCATCAGCCACCACATTTCCCTTACCGGGATGGTAAGAGATCGTGCAATCATAATCCTTCAGTAGCTCGAGCCATCTGCGATGTCTCATGTTCAACTCTTTCTGATCAAAGATGTACTTCAGGCTCTTGTGGTCTGTGAAGATCTTGAAATTCACCACATATAGATAGTGGCGCTAGATCTTCAAGGCAAAGACAATTGCAGCCAATTCTAAATCATGTGTGGGGTAATTCCGCTCATGCGGCCTCAACTGTTATGATGCGTAAGCAATCACCTGTCCCCTCTGCATCAACACTGCTCCTAAACCTTCTCCAGATGCATCTATGTATACCGCATAGTCCTAAGTGCCTGAAGGAAGAGCAAGAATAGGTGTTGTAGTCAATCTCTCCTTCAGTGTCTGGAAGGCCTGCTCACATGAATCGTCCTAAATAAATGGGACTCCCTTCTGCGTCAGTCGTGTCAGAGGGCGAACAATGCGTGAAAATAAGCTGACAAAGCGTCTGTAATATCCCGTTGATCCGAGGAAGCTCCGAATCTGAGTATTTGTCTTGGACTGCTCCCAAGACATGATTGCCTCAATCTTCGCAGGATCAACCACGATACCTGCTCCAGAAATGACATGCCCCAAAATGAGACCTGCGATAACCAAAACTCATACTTGCTCAACTTGACATATAGCTTGTGCTCTCGCAATGTGTCCAAAACAATCCGTAGATCATTCGCATGATCCCATTCATTGCGTGAGTATATGAGCACATCATCAATGAACACCACTACAAAATTGTCCAAGTATGGACGGAAGATCATGTTCATCATATCTATGAAAGTTGCAGGTACATTGGTGAGCCCAAACGACATCACCACAAACTCGTAGTGTCCATAGCGAGTCCTGAAAGCGGTCTTCGGAATATCAGACTCTCTAATCCTCAGTTGATGGTAGCATGAGCGAAGATCAATCTTCGAGAACACCGAAGATCCCTGGAGCTGGTCGAACAAATCATCGATGCGTGGCAATGGATAACGGTTCTTCACCGTTCTCTTGTTCAGCTACCGATAATCGATGCACAGTCTCATGGATCCATTCTTTTTCTTAACAAATAGAACCGGAGCACCGCAAGGTGAAGTGCTCGGCCTCACGAATCCTACGTCAAGTAACTCCTGCAACTGCACCTTCAGCTCTCTCAACTTAGCTGGTGTCATGCGGTAAGGAGCCATCGAGATCGGTTGTGTATCTGGTAACAATGTGATATCGAACTCGATCTCTCTCTCAGGAGGTAATCCTGCTAGCTCATCAGGAAACACGTCTGGGTAGTCTGATACTACTCGGATGTCATGTGTCATCGGCTCTTGGTCAGATACCTCCCGAACAAATGCAAGATACGAATCACAACCCTGATCAACAAGTCGCTGAGCTCGCAACACCGAAATGTACTCCATGGTGGAGTCATGTATAGTACCCTCAAAGGTGAACTCAGGTAAATCTGGAATCCTGAAGACAACTGTCTTCCTAAAACAATCAACAAGTGCATGATGAGCAGCTAACCAATCCATCCCCAAAATCAGGTCGAACTCATCAAACTGTAGGAGTAGACAATATGCGATCATCTCGTGACCGCCAATCAGTAAGGGCAAGTGCCTGACTATCAGGGAAATGATAAACAACTGGCCACCTGATCCTCGGATATGATATAGGGAAGAAAGAGTCTCTGCGACTCTACCTAAAGAAGCAAGTAACATCGAAGCAAGAAAAGAATGTGTCACACCAGAATCAAATAGAACATGGAAAGGTCGGCCCAACACTGAGACCATACCTTTCACCACAGTAGCGGCTGAACGTGCATGCTCCTTAGTAACTGTATGTAACTGCTCATGCTTAGCTGGTGCGGCACTGGATCCTGCCACACTCTGCATCTGTCTCTGCTGTTGTCACCTAAAGTTGGAGTTCCTGCCACGGAAACTCCCTGAACGCGGTGCCTGAGGCTGCGACGACTGTGGTTGTGGGCGAGGCTCGTCAGAAGCCTGTGGGCACTGTGATCGATAATGTCCCCACTCGTGACATCAGTAACACCGAACTGGTCTGGTAGGTGGAGTGGTTGAGTCTGTGCTCCGGGCTGGTCCTGCAGGTGATCTGTCTGTTCGCTGCGACCCAGATGGTCGAGCGGAATCAGTGCCACGTCCGACAAGTACTCCTCATAAAGTAGTTGATGGAGAAGAGCGAGCACTGTCTGAGAATGACGAACCTGTAGGACAAAACCGTCTAGCTGACCTCTGCGGCTGAAACGGTCGACGTATCGATCCTAAAGATCGTCGCAATCTAGGTGCTGCTCCAGACGAACTCCCGAAACGTCTCCCTCTGATATCATCGAACTTCTCCGCTGCATCGGTAGCCTCGGAGATAGAAGTGATGTGTAGTCCAGCCAGCTTCTCTTGTACCTCCTCTCGCATACTGCTAATGAACTTTTCCAGATTCTCCTCTGGAAATGCGTCAGCTACTCGTGTATGTCGTGACAGCTCTGTGTATCGGATAAAGTAATCTTTGGTTGTCATCTGTCCCTAACGAAGCTCTGCAAAAAGTCGGCGCCGGGACTCCTTCCACTTCGCAGAAAAGATGTGGGCTCTGAATCGTGTCTCGAAGTCATCCCATGTAGGATCTCAGCCTAACTCAGATACTACAGCATCACACCATCTCTCGGCAAAGTTTGTCAATGAATACTCCATAAAAGATAGCCACGTGTTTCGTAGCGTGCGAATCATCCCGAGCACCTTCATCACTCTCTTCAGCCACTGCTCAACAACATATGATGTACCTGTGCCCTCAAACAAGGGCACATTGGCCCGCTGGTAGGAAGTGAAGATGGACTGATTCCTGTGGATAGTAGAGTACTCGCGTGTGCCCTCGTCTGCAAAGTCAACAGGGTCATGCTCCCTGTCAAAGTCTCCATCCTCTGCTCTATGCTCAGGTATCTCCTCTAGTGGACCGTCCAAATGAGGCTGTTGTACCTCTACTGATTGTCGTTGGTCCTGGCATGTGCCGTCATGAGATGGACGGTAAGTGGAATCTGACAGTTCCTCAAATCTCATCTCTATGTCCGTCTGTCTGTCAGCAATCTCTGTCTGTCGAGCCAAAATCTGATCCTGCTGGCCTCTCATAGCAGCCAGCTGTTGAAGGTCAGTGAGAGCAGTCAGTATGCGAGCCAGTTGGTCAGCCGTCTCCTGTCCTAGTCGAGATGCCATGGCTCTGCATGAGAACCATAATTAGTCATAAAAAGTGCCATTTGGAGATACTTATTATATATGCTTTTTTTCTTCTTCTTGGGATATAATATGAAAATTAATGAAATTGGTGACATCTGTGGTTATAGAATATGAATGCCATATTTCCCTTATCGGACTCACGACAAATCAGAAGGCTGTTGCTATCCGAGAACTTAATGCAGTAGGAATTGTAATACTGCGAATGCTTGTAGCGGGGTACCACGGCTCTAATACCAAAAATGTGAACCCCTGAGGATCGGGTACCCGTTTACACACATTTCGCAATATTAAATTCATTGGCATCGTATTGAAAGTATGAATTTACAGGGAAATTTTTCGCACTGCTATAATAGCATATGACATTCCAACCACATTCATAAAATTCAACAAGACAATTGCCACCAAAATTTTATTTCATTCATTTTCATAATATATACAAGTGTATATCAGAATCGACAGTACAGAAATCCCAAAATCTTGTATAGAAGAGAAAAGGAAGCATCTTCATCATAAAATGAACCAAAAACTGATACAACAAGCAACATACCGTCTGCTATATAACGGTCACCTGAAGTCATCAACCCACTACTGTGCTAAAGGCTCCTTTCCTGCCATGCGTGCAAGGAAGAAAAGACGTCAGCGGTTACTGGTACTTCCCATAATCATAATAAAAATAAACAGGTATTTAATATGTTCAAAAGCAAGCAAGTAGAAAGGTATGTTCACCATGACATGCACAACAATTTATTATTCATCATTGATTCACAGTCATATGGATGCTCTTGATTATCGATTCAATTTATAATCCCATGAAATCATGCATATTAATAAGGACATAGACCACTTATAAATACTGTGATTATTGGTCAGTAGCAAATTAAATAAGATGCGTCTAGTAACCGCATTTCATCAAATCTGATTTGAAACGTAAACTAAATAATGAATGGAAAGATCCAACAGGATTGAGAGATTTCTCTATTCAAATGGGGATAATTAGATATATCGGATAATGAATATTCAGAGGAGACACAAGGGCATGTGTGAAAATCAAAGAGCCTGCCAAGTGTAATGCCATATTGATGCTAACTGGGATACAAGTAAGACTCTGTTGTTGTTCATATCCGCAAAGCCTAGATGGATATGTATTTCTATGTCAAGTTGGCTCCCAATTCAATGGGCAACTTACCTAGGGATGCTCGAAACAAATCAAGAATAGTTAGACACAACACCGCTAAAACGAAAGTCGAACTTGTATGTTGTTGCCATGCTTGTAACAGCTCTTGGCATGTGATGCTACCATTCACACTTATATGAGTTGTCATTATAATACTTCCCTACAAGCAATGAGAATATCCGATGTAGACACATACAAGTAATAACAGCAATAAATTGAAATTTTTGTAAATTGGAATTATTGTTCTCCAAATTATATGCTCTACTCTTTACTTATAGAATATGGAATAACTGTCTGGATAATAAGTAAAGCAAAAGAGCTCATAATTTCGGGAAATACCTATTTCCAGTACTATGATCGATACGAGGGAAAAACAAATCTTGAAAAATTGAAGTGGTGATTTATGTGGGAAAAATAAATGTTGTCAGAAGCAATTCTCAGATAATTTGGCCATTTCTATTGTACAAAGGTAAAGAAAATTCATTTCCACCATAAGTTGGTCCGATAATATATGTTTGATGTCAATTCGTAGGATTGAAAACTGAAGTCTTTGCATCATGACTTAAAGGATATATAACCGTTGCATGTTGTAGACTTAACATTATGGATCACAATCAACTTCACAGATAGCAAGTTTCTCATGACTATAAAGATACCAATGACATTTTATAAATAGTAACAAGGGAAAGAAATGTCATATTCTATGGACTTGTATTTGATATAACAAGAGATTACGATGTTTTTTTTTCCAAAACTTGTGAGATTTCTCATGCATCTATATTGCAAAGCTACTGTCCATAGGGTCTGATTGTAAGTAGCATCCATAAGCTCAATTGTATTTCCCAAACAAAAAGGTGTTGGCAATAATTTGCCAGCACAATACGAAAATTTCCTCTTATTCCAATCATATATTTCTTAGAAAAAGGCATCAAAAGGTGGAAATCAATCATGCATGGCAGCAAAGAAGGAGGTGGGGAATTGTACCTTTGATTTAGAACTCCAAACTAAAGGTCACAAGCATGCAGGAGCAGCTACTGCTTTGGGGAGTTCAGCAGCAATTCTGGTTGTTGTCGATGCAAGAACAGGAGATTCTTGAGCCTTAGGATTAGGCTGAAATTTTCCTTTCATGGCTGGAATTTTATTAGAGTCAATGACAAAGTAGGATGGGAAAACAGAATCCCCAACGTTGGTATTTGTTGGTATTTATAGGAGAAAAAAGGAGGGAGTGGGGAAATATAAATAAGGTAGTAAAGACTATAATTTTGCCAAATAAGACTAGTAACCAAGCCAAGTGTGGAGGAACAAAGAGCCAAGTGGCTGGAAAAGAAAAACCCAACGGTTGGACTTGTGCACAGTGACAGTGCACAGTCTGTGAGAAAAACAAAATTTTCTAATTTATTTATGTATATATATATATATATATATATTTTTAAGATATTTCAAAAAGTCTGTATACGAACATCGAGCTTCTGATTTTGACGAGTAATATCTCATTTTGATCGTCTCTGGACGACGATCAATATGAGTATAATATTGATATACTTTTGATCGAGTTTGGATGCCCGAGATTTTCGAGATACGATTTTAGTTTATGGTTAAATTTTGTGAATTAAAAATATCAAACGATATCCGATTGACGAATGGTCGATTCCGTTGGTTTTGTTTTGTCGAATCGGATCTCATGATGATCTCGGTTCGTTTTGCGGTTTCTGAATTTGCGTCGCGGCTTTTTCACGGCACGCATTACGGTGTCACCGATTTTTGGTCGATTTCACCCGAACGACTTTTGATTCACGATCAACTGATCGATTTAAGTCATCTAATGTTGCCAGATAACTTTATTGGGTTAATCGAACCCTAATCGGGTTGGGTTAGGGTTTAGTTGAAATCTAGAGGTTACAATAGTCAAAAGAAATAGAAAAATTACACGATAACATCTAAAGAGATATAAATATCTCAACAGATATTGTGCCATATCGGTCCGATATCGCCCGTGAAACCTTCTTATTGCTGCTTGAGAGCTCTTGAAAGGAAAGTCATGTAAGCTCTCTAATTTCTCCCATTTTTTGTCATTTTCGACATAATTTTTAGGGTTTTTTATCTTCTTGTGCATTTATTCCATATTTTTGATGTTTTTTAGAAAATTTCATGTTTTTCTAAGATATGATGGAGAAACTTTTTTAGGGGAAAAAGGGTAAAATGTTGAGAAAACGACTATCTTGAAACTTATATATATTTAAGTAAATCTATTACATTTACGAGGATCGGAAAGTATGTAATCTTTTTGCATTCTCAATTATTTTATTATATATTGATGAAATCTTTTTGCATGCTCAATTACTTTATTATATATTCTGCATATTGATTATAACCATAGTATTATTTTTACAAGATATATGGATGTTTTATGTTGGAGGAGGAACGAGAGAGAGCAGATGATAAGGGAGAGAAAGCAA
Source organism: Ottelia alismoides (assembly GCA_037367405.1). Classification (NCBI taxonomy): domain Eukaryota; kingdom Viridiplantae; phylum Streptophyta; class Magnoliopsida; order Alismatales; family Hydrocharitaceae; genus Ottelia; species Ottelia alismoides. Next base: position 232,148 of record JAZKJV010001140.1, read on the forward strand.
AAATAGGTGGCAAGAGTGATGGTGCAGGAGCATGGCCTCAAATTTCAGCGAAACTCGGTCGAATATCGATATTCAGTCGAAATCGAAATTCGACCGAAATGACCGAAATATGGGGGTGCTAATACAAAAAGTGACCGAAATGACCGAAATTTCGGTCGAAATTCCACCGAAATTCCATCGAAATTCTATTTTGGTCGATACCGAAATGGTGACCGAAACCGACATTTAAGGCCTTGTGCATGAGAAAAGCATCCTATTCTGCCTCTGCAGGAGACCTTTGTTCATCATGAGCAATGCGTGCAGCATAGAGGAGGTATTAGTGACAATTCAAGCCGACCGTAGCCTCGTCCTAGGGGTACCCCCTTACCTAGGGGTTTATACAATGTCTGCTATCGTAGGGTGACATTGTGTGTGATTGTTGGACCATGTCTTTAATTCAAATGTGAGGGCATTGGTTATTGACAATAGGGTGGCAAGCAATATGGATACTGAGGGCAAAGAATTCCAAGGTAAAAACTCTATCTCCAACTATTATTAATTGTTAGTCACATAGAGGAAGTAGTAGGTGCAACAACCTCCTTTAAGTCGATGGTTGGGGTTGCCAAGAAGGCATTACGAAAGGAATATGAGCGAGACGTAATACCACTCAACCCCATGAAGATCTTGGCTAAGGGCCTCGTATTAGAGGTTTCAAAAAAGTTGATGGGAATTTGGATAGTTTGAAAATAACCAAGTATTATTAACATGCCTATCATGGCTTTTCTTGAACGAATTTCATGATCCTCTTTTGGCTCTTCTTGATTTTCTTCTTCTTCTTCTTCCAAGTCATCGGTTAATTTGTATGACCATCGAGGAACCTTTTTATTGATGTCTTCTATTGCAATAAATTTATTTCTAATTGTTTCATTATTTGAACACCTCAATGACAGTAATATGTAGTTATTATAGGAGCACCATTGAGGTATCGTGATTTTAAGTTGTTTGAGTTCCAAGAGGCAACGTGAAGCATGTTGGAGGTCATATTCGACCAAATTGAAGTCAAAATCACTATCAATCATAGCCATTGTCTCCCCTTCATAAGGACTTTTAAGGTCAATGATTACTATATGTGACAAACTCGATGCGGTAGTGCCAGTTGCAGCGAGGACGATCTTTAGGTTGGTTGATGAGGTGAGGCCACACCAAAAACATGCATGAAGAGGGGCAACAAGGACTTCTTCTAGATATGATGGTCCGGTGTATCCGACTGAGAAGGTTGAGGGCCATTACTATTTGCAAAATCCACGAGTAGAAAGACATATTACTTGACTTATGTGTTTGTTGCTAATAAATTTTTGGGGAGTTGCCCATTTGTATTAATGTGCTTTAGTTGCCCGAGAAGATATTTGAACACTTATGCAATATTGTGGGACTCTAGGTTTGGGTCCAGTTTCAAACCCAAATGGTAAATATGGGGTGTTTACTCAATTAGATTAGTATGTTGTTCTCAGCTCTACCCTCTCAGGAGTGCTCTTGGCTCCGAATATGAACCTCCTTCGATCTTTAGAACCTGATAGGGCACCCCAATTTCCTTGCAGGACATGAGGCGTTAACTGGAATATGGAGTTAGCTCCCCAAGAATAGACTTCATAGCAACAATATTTTTGTTCTCTTTCATTGTAAGTATGGGGGAGCAATGCATCCCCCCACCTCCACACTCATCTAAGGTGCATGATAGGGCCTCGATAATTAATTGCAACTCATCCCTAATATGCAAGCACAAATGATGCTCACGTCTTATCCAACTCATGTTCCTTTGCACTAGTTGCTCTGTTGATATGCCTTGAATCATAACCATCTGATCCAGGTTAAAGAATCGTCCAATGCCCCCCCCCCCCACATAACCATACCCTACCAACATGGGTATTCGGATCCGTATGACTTTGTAGTAGTACATAAACTCTCGAGGGCCAGGGCTCTGTGTATCCTCTGTACTTTCTTCTTTCTCCACATAGTGAAAATCGAACATCGCCACCTAAGGATGTAGCCCAGATACGGGTGAACCTTGTAAATCAGTGTCTCCACGCTTACATGATTGATTGATGGTACGTGATGTGCTTCCACAATTCGCACAAACTCATATCAACGCATCGTTCTATCAAGATCATCAAGCAAGATGGTGTCACACAATCTGAAGATCAAGAAGTTCACAAAGAGGAACAGATTCAATCCATAGCAGAACAAGATGGGTGCCCTACTGAAGCAACAGGGCATCGTTGAACCAGAAACATACGAAGGCTTTCAAACATTCCGAGATAATGGTGCATGAAGAAAAGGCGCACTCGATGATCATGTTGTGATTGGCGGATGAGATTATTACGGAGGTTGTTGATGAGGATTATGCAGCTGGTCTATGGTTGAGAGTCCAAAGTGTGTACATGACGAAGTCTCTGACCAACAAGTTGTTGAAGCAACGTATGTTTTCTCTCTGTGTGCAGGAAATTACATCTGGACTGCTTAAATACATTGTTGATTGATTTAAGAAACTTAGATATTAAGATTGAAGATGAGGACGCTACTTTGATTTTGTTGATTTCTCTTCTGTTATCATATGAGAATTTTGGTCAATCGTTTATTGTGGGAGAGAATCGACAACCCTAGAGTTCGCACAAGTCTACATACGCCCACCAAAAGTCTAATCTCATCCATCTGCAAGGAACCGACTTTGACAAGCCCATCTTAAGAGTCACGGAGGGTTTCTTCTCATCCGACTGAAGTAGTTACAACGAATAAAGAAAAGAAGGAATTCCCTTTTATTTTCTATTTTGCTCAAAAAAAACCCACAAAAAGCTACTCCTAACTCAATTTCCAGTGAGAGTCAACCAATATATGTGTGTGTGGATTCCTTTTTACTTTGACTTTCATTTTCTAAAGAGTGCCTAGATGAGAGTAAGCTTGGGAAAAAAAAGTCGAATATGTATAATACTACGGAAATCGGAAATATATACAAATAGGGGGCCACTCACTAGTCTAATGCTCTTTTTTCGACCTTCAACCTGTGGGGTGTTTGCTTGCAACTTGACTTTTTCCGCATTCTAAACAAGAAAGTGGGAAAGAATGGACACATAGATTAGGAATACAGGCATTCCATCTTGGACGGACGCGTTATTTGTTTACACCCATTAGTTTGTAAAGACTTTAATGCAGACTTTGACGGGGATCAAATGGTCGTCCATGTATATTTATCCTTAGAAGCTCAAGCCGAAGCTAACTACTCTCAGGGGCCTCTCAAAATCTAAGCATGGGCATTTCTTGATCATTCGAGACCAAGTCCGATTAGGAACTTGGGGGCAGTAAGGAGGGGGTTACAAGAAAGATTGGAAAGGAGGGCGCTAGATCCACCAACAAGGCACAAGGGGTACGGTCGGTCAGGAGTCTTTTTTCGAATCGTGAACAGACTTTGGCATGCTAATGACTTATAGAAGGGAGGGTAGATGACTGCACTTTTTTCTCCCCCACAGGAGAGGCCTCTCCTTTTCTTCTTGCCTTAACCGGCCCTACTTTCGAACTCCAGGAGCCCTGTCCCCGATCTCAGAGCAATATTTGGCTCCAGACTTCTCCCTTTTCTGGCGGGACCCTAAAAAAGGTTGCCATTTTCCGGCCTAGGTCCTCACTCAAGTAGGAGAGCAGTGTTATGGGTGACTTATTACACGGTTCGAAGAGCACATATCTAAGTGATGCAAGTAAACGTGTACGAAAAAGATGTCGTCAAGTTTCGTTGTTCATTCAGTCGCTAACCCTATCTATATTTCAGTGATGGCCCAAGAACATGCTTATTCTTTAGCCATAGAAATACTTTTAAATTGTGAGGTACCATTACAAGCTCAATATATACGAGTCTTATTCTGTGAAATCACTGCCATTTCTTTGGGCTTTTGAGGAGTGGAAGAAATTGTTGCAATTCTATGAAAAAGTCTCGGGAGCCAGGATGCATGTCAGTTTCATACGTTCCGGTGGACCTCTTGGTTTAATCAATGATCATAAAGGAATAAACCATACTTCAATCTATGATTATATTAGAAGAAGGTCGTAGATAAAGGAGAGGACTAGATCGGACGCTAGAGATGAACACAATGAACTTTGGCATATGGCTACCGAGAAGCATGACTCCAACGTTGCAAGTTTGGTTATGACTCATGAAAAGAGTCATACCAGTTCTGGCTGTACGAAGAAGGGAAAGTAGAAGTTCAAGTTGAAGAATCACATTTCTAAGGATATCTACAAGTACAGCAAGGAACATGAACATTGAAAGAAGGTTTGTTCGAATAAAGGGAAAGTCACAGTTGTCCTAGCTCGGGAAGGTGCATATTCCAAAGATGATCTAGTTCTCACCATCACACATATCAGAATACAACGAATAACATATGCATTCTTGATTCATGTTGTTTTTATCGTATGACTCCCAATGAAGATTGGTTCTACAGATATGAGAAGATAGATGGTGGAAACGTCGTCACGGGAATGATGAAACGTCGTCATGGGAATGATGCAGCATGCAAGATTGTAGGGATTGTCTCTGTGAAGATTGTTGAAAATAGGAATGCGAAAGCATATCAGATAAAAAGATAAAGAAATATTGAACACCGAGATTTTAACGTGGAACCCTACTCCTTAAGGAGCGGGATGAAACCACGAGAGAATGCCTCAAAGGGTTGATAGTCTATTGCTTTTCTCATATGAATATAATGGGTGTGGGGGTCTATATATAGTCCCTACTGTGTCTCCACATCTCCCAACTGGTAGAAGTGGGACTAAAGACTTGGATGTGGTAAATGGATCCTGGAGAGATCGATTTAAACATCTACAATAGAAGTGGCGCACCAAATACTCCAACACTCCCCCTCAAGCTGGAGCATGCAATGCTCAGCTTGGAAAAACAGAAAGAAAACTCAACTCACGCTATAAGACACTACAGACAATATCAACTCAACGCGTACAACTGTCGGATATTGTCGAGAACGTTGCTTCTCATGTCGTGCAGGTGAGGAGGACGAACGGGCTAAAGTGTGAGTCAACTGAATCTCCTCGTCGGAGAGCGTGTACTCTGTATTGCATCTGTCAGAGTCACTGCAACTGAAAATGAGTTTCTACACGGAGAACTCTGGCCCGCCACAACATGTGGACAACTGCTCCATCTCTGAAAAGGATCGAACAAAGAGCATCGTTAATTATCCATACGCAAATCTCTGAAGATAGGTCTCTCATAGGGACCTCGAAGTGGGTTCTCTCTCATAGGAATCTTGGAAGGATCTCATATTGAAGTTCACGATCGCTGGAGAATGAGAGTCTGAAGAAGTCTCCTCGTCGGAGAACTGGGTCTCTCCCATCTGGCACAGAGAAGGGTACTCTACTCTGGAGTTCCTATGAAACCACATGAAAACCCTACAATAAGGCATAGGGTATGGTACTCTACTCTGGAGTCCCTATGGATCACATGAAAACTCTGGTCGACAAAACAAGAATGATGGGGAACACGACAAATGATGGTATACATGTGCACATCTGAAAAGAAAACCGCATACGTGTGCGTGTCTGAAACTGAAGACTCGGAACCAATCTGATGTTGAGTCTGAATCATCTGAACAGTAGAGTCTAAATATCTGGCCGGTCTGGAGAATCTGACTTCTGAATGGACCTGTGACTCTACACCTACTCCTTTCTCCTAGACTAGTCAGAAAACAATGACGTCGACCATGTTGGGAGAAGACAAGAAAAATGGGGAAAATACATCAAATTAGCCGTCACAATTTTTTTCACGACTTTTCATTTCCTTTTTTGCAATTTTTTTTCCTTTTTTACTTTTAATAACCAGCTCATCTCTCAAATTTTTTTGTTTGTGTAAGGTTTTTTGTGTACGCACCTTTTTTCCAAAACAAACCTCTTCCTCCTTTTTTACATTTTTTTAAATCTATTTGGCCCAATTCTGGGCCTAAACCTCTCACCTCCTTTTTTCTTTTCACTTCTTTTTTAAAGGTACAGCAGCGGACCCATTGGGCTAAATCTCATAAAAAAAACTATTTACATTCCCTACTGGGAACGCATCTATCGACCAAGGATGTTAGGGTTCCCGCGATTGGAACCCTCTCCTAGATCAGCGCCGCCTACAAGACCTGCGAGGAAATTCACCTCCGCCTGAGGCGATGGAGGGCTGGCGGCGAGCCGCCGAAGGAGCTTCGAGCTCCTCCTGTTGGAGAGAGCACCGCTTGGGAGCGGCGACTGGATGGGAGAAGCTCGCCTGCAGCCTTGGTGGGGTGGCAACGCCTGGAGCGGAAGGCGCAGGGATCTGGAACAGGGCGAGTAGTGGTGGCCCGTTGGAGGCTTGCACAAGCCATCAGCATCGCAGCCTGAGAAGATGCGGCCACTTGCCGCCTGAACATGGAGAGCACTGCTAGCGCGGTATCTGGAGATCGAAGTTGGGACCTTTCTGCTTCTCGCGTCGCTTGGCATTCGAGATTGCTGCATGATACGAGACGGCGCCAAGATGGAGGCTTCTTGGGGCTTCGCCTAGGGTCTTCTTCGTTAGCACCTGCGGTGAGAGGTGTTTGGGTAAGGGGTGATGTCGCATGGTGTCATGCGGTGGCCTGGAGGGCGATGCGAGGGCCACAAGATACTGCGGCTAGGAGATCATCTGGAGGTCGAGGTTGGTTCCCTCGTGCTAGGGTTGCGGGAAATGGCGTCGCCTATACATTCGATACCAAGAAGGAAATTGATTTTGAGAACCCAAGAAGGAAGTGCAGCTCTCACGCCCGTGCGCACTCGCACCCCCGCGCGCTCCTGCGCACTCGCGCCATCGCGCGCTCTTGCGCGCTTGCGCACCGTGCGCACTCTCGCCCTTGTGCTCGAGTGCCCTAGTGCAGTAGGCGCCTCTGCACTCCATCATGTACCACTGCAGGCGTCGTCTGGGGTTCCCACTTGGTCTTCTAGGGTATGACCTTATTTTCTAAAAACACCCTAGCCACCTAAAGGATCCTTCAAAGAATGGAAGTGGTTGTGGTATGAGTCTACACCCACAACCATCTTCATATATGTTTGTGTAGACATTATTTATCCAGTTTGCAACTCTAGTCTTGAGAGATTGTTGTCATCATGTCAGACAACAAAGCAGGTATTCCATCTTTGGGTGCTTTCAAAGGTCTAGTACCGATTGTGCATATAGATGGAACAAATTATGAACTGTGGGCCATGCAGTTCATGAGTCTAATGCAATGTAATGGCAAGAAGCATATCCTCACAAAGGAGGAGCCTGTTGACAAGACTGGGGTTAACGCCTCATGGGAGGCAGACGACGCATATGCACGTGTATGGCTTTCTGGAACGGTATCCATGGAGATAACCAATGACATCTTGAGTCAGCTCACGATAAAGGCTATGTAGGACATTCTCGCCGCTACATATTCTCCGGCAAAGAATGAGTCAAAGATTCTGCAATTTCAGCACATCTTCACTTCGAAGCAGAATGGTCGTCCTCTCCATACCCTTTACACTTCTCTAAGGGGTATGTTTGAGAAGTTACATGGGTACATTCCCTTGACCACCACACCAGAGTAACTCAAGGCTTATAAGGATTCAGTGATGACGAGAGTCTTTCTAGCGACACAGGATCCTGAGTATGACGCAGCTAGAGCACAGATTCTTACAGATGCTACTATATCTCCGATGGAAGAGGCTTATCGTAGGTTGATTAGGCTCTCCATCTTTTGGTGGTACCCAGCCATCTCAGACATCCTCAGCCATGGTAGCATCCCGTGGTAGGGGAAACCCTACTCAGTTTCGTGGTCGAGGTGGCCGTGGCAAGGGAGGGGATAGTCGGCTCCCTCATCAGCCTTGTACTTACTGTCATAAGCCAGGACATTCTGAGGAGACTTGCTATTCCAAGCATGGATTCCCAGATTCAGCACATGTGGCAGAACAAATCCAGCAGGTGGGCAATTCCTCATTTGTCCCTGATCAAAGATTTGATGACCTTATGGTGCGCCTCAGAGAGATTATACCTACGTCTGGGTCAACGAGCTCTCCTTCAGGATCTTCAGAGGTAGCTGCCTCAGCATTAGCATCCACTTCAGCTACAGCATATGCTTTTACTAACTGTTACATGGCATATTTGTCAGAATGGATTATGGATTCCGTAACATCTCATCATCTCTGCGGTGACAGAGGATAGTTCAGTACTCGTAGCCCGACTCATTTAGGACGTTCGGTTGTGATAGCAGATGGGACACATTCCCCTGTTACTGGTCAGGGGGAGGTGCAGTTAACTCCTGCAAAGCGGCTTCAGAATGTTCTTTACGCTCCTGAATTTTTTATGAATCTATTATCAATTAGTCAAATTACCAAGGATTTACATTGTTGTCCCATATTTGACCCTTCTACTCTTGTGTTTCATGACATTCTCACGGGCAGGGATGATTGGATCTGGTCATGAGCAAGGAGGTCTCTACAGACTGGTGCAATCTCCTTATGTTGGTGCCTCTTTTCTTAGCATCGGATCTGTTTCTCCCTATATGTGGCATCTTCGTATTGGCCACCTTTCTATGCAAAAGATGCCATGTTCTTCCACAGATTTCTCATCGCTCTACCTTTCAGTACGAGGCCTACCAGCTTGGGAAGCATAATCGATCTACATTCCAGAGTCGTCAGGGTCGAAGCAATCACAGTCTTTTTGAATTAATCCATTTGATATTTGGGGCCCTAGTTGTGTCCCAGATCATCAGGGGCATAGGTTTTATTTTGTTGCAGTTGATGAGTTTTCAAAGTTTTCTTGGGTCTTTCTTCTTAAAAACAAGTCTGATGCTGGTCTTGTTATTCATTCCTTTATTAATGAAATAAGGATTTTTTTCAGCAAATGTCAAGTTTATACGCTCAGATAACGCTCTTGAATTTTGTAGCACTCAGCTTTCCCAATATCTTAGATCTTATGGTATTGTGCATCAGACATCTTGTGCGTATACTTCTCAGCAAAATGGGGAGGCTGAACGAAAATATCGCCATCTTTTGGAAGTTACCAGGACTCTTTTGATTCAGAGTCGTGCACCTCATTCGTACTGGGGGGTGCGGTTCTAACTGTGTGTTATCTGGTAAATCGTATGTCCTCTTCGGTTCTAGGGGAGAAGATCTCATTCTCGATTGTGTTTTCCGAGATGGATCTTTTCTCTATTAAGCCTCATGTTTTCGGGTCTGTTGCGTTCGTTCATCAGATATCTCCATGTCTTGACAAACTCTCTCCTAGAGCTGTCAAGTGTGTGTTTGTTGGGAATTCAAAGACCCAAAAGGGTTATCGTTGTTTTGATCATATTCGACGAAGGTACTATATTAGTGCGGATGACACCCTTTTTGAGTCCACTGTGCATTTCTCTCCTAGTGACAAGCTTATTCCTTCAGAGAATGGAGAAGAGATCTATATGCCTTTATCTCCAGTTTTGTCTACTCCAGACTCCACTACACCATCACCACCACCACCACCAACACCACTGACGTTGCCTTCTTCTCCAGTGTCACATCCTCCACCTCCACCACCAGCTATGCCTACTTTCTTTCCACAGGTTTACCAGCACCGACCTCGTGCTCATGTGCCTCCTCCATCATCCAGCACGCCCAAGGTATGTTCTGAGCATTTGAATTCTTCTAATGGCACTAGTGATTTGTGCGTGCAGCTTGAGATGCATGAAGCATTGGATGATACAGTTTCTGTGGATAATGAGAACATGGATGTACCTATTGCTCTACGGAATAAGAGGCGTGCATGCACTATGCATCATCTTTCTTCCCATGTTTCTCTAGCACGTCTCTCCGATGATTTCCGGACGTTTGTTATGGGACTGTCAACAGTGGAGATACCACGGTCCTATTAGGAGGCCTTACAGAGTAGTCTGTGACGTCTGGCGATGGAAGAGGAGATGTCAGCTTTACTGTCTCGCGGTACGTGGAGTGTTGTACAGGCTCCTCCAGGTGCATCTGTTGTTGGCAGCATGTGGGTGTTTACTGTCAAACACCGAGCGGATGGTACTGTGGACAGGTATAAGGCTCGATTGGTTGCTCGTGGGTTCACCCATACCTATGGGGTGGATTACCAGGATACTTTTTCCCCATTTGCACGTCATTCTATACTGTGAATTCTTATTGCTGTTGTTGTGGTCCGTGACTGGCCACTTTTCCAATTGGATGTTAAAAATGCATTCTTGTATGGGGATCTGCAGGATGAAGTATATATGCAGTAGCCACCAGTGTTTGCTGCTGAGGGGGAGTCTAGGATGGTGTGCCGTCTTCATAAGGCCATATATGGTCTTAAGCAGAGTCCACGAGCTTGGTTTCAGAAGCTCTCAGAATTGATTGAACAAAAGGGGTTCGTCAGATCTACTGCAGATCATTCTCTTTTTTGTTAGGAGAACCCAGAGAGGTATCGTTGCTATTCTGGTTTATGTTGATGACATTATTGTTACTGACAGTGATGAACAGGGTATTCAGACAGCTAAGGATTTCCTTAGAAGTCAATTTGTGACCAAGGACCTTAGCATGCTACGTTACTTTCTTGGCCTAGAGTTTACAAGGAATCAGCATGGTATGATAATGACTCAAAGGAAGTATATCACTGATCTACTATCTGAGACAGGCATGACAGGATGCACACCTGTTACTACTCCAATGGATCCCAATGCGAGGCTCTATGATGATGACTCTGGGGAGGTGGATGAGAGATGGTACAGAGAGCTAGTAGGGAAGCTGCTATATGTTACTTTACCAGGCCTGATATATCATTTGTTGTTAGCAGGGTTAGCCAATTTATGGAGCAACCCAGGCAAGCTCACATGGATGTAGTTAACAAGATCTTGAGGTATCTGAAATCTTCTCCAGGTATAGGCCTTCTATTCAGAAGAGATAGGTCTCTCACAGTTACAGGATGTGCGGATGCAGATTATGTTGAGTGCCCTGAGGATAGGAAGTCTACCACAAGCTTCACTGTGTTTGTTGGTAGCTCATTGGTTTCATGGAAAAGTAAGAAACAGGCAGTTTTAACTAGATCCAGTGCTGAATCAGAATATAGAGCAATGGCCCAAGGGAGTGCAGAAATGATGCGGGTCAAGTCCGTCCTGATTGATCTAACTATTGAGGTGCCTCTTCCTATACATCTCAATTGTGACAACCAAGCAGCTCTATTCATACCTAATAATAATACAGCCTTCCATGAACGAACAAAGCACATTGAAGTAGATTGTCATTACACTCGTGATTTGATTCAGAAGGGGTTTATTCTCACGTCTCGTGTTGCCTCAGGAGATCAGATTGCAGACATGTTTACCAAAGTTCTAGCAAGGGGTCATTTCCTTCACCGCTGCTCCAAGCTGAGCATGATAGACATATATGCTCCAGCTTGAGGGGGAGTGTTGAGATATTTATATCTCATTATCTTTATTTTGTGTTTTCTCTCTTTTCCTGTCTACGTTATGTAATTTTCCCGTAGAGCTTTCTCCTATATAAGAAGGCTCTAGGGCTACAAGGAATACAATTTTCCATTTTCCACACTTCCACATCTGTATATAACCTCCACTGAGTCTCCACATCTCCCAACTGGTAGATGTGGGACTAAAGACTTGGATGTGGTAAATGGATCCTGGAGAGATCCATTTACCCATCTACAATATAAGTGGTGCACAACCAAATATTCCAACAAAGATCAAGATGCATGATGGAGTCGTAAGCTAGGTTTTAAATTTCGGTATCGAATATCGTATTGACATCATGTCGAACCAAAATTTTATCAAAATTTTGGTAAATTTCGGTCACATTTCACCCAAATCAAGTAACATTTGTGAAGGAAGCCCCTGTATCAGCATTTCGCGCAAAATTTCGATCCCATGTCGAAAGTAATATTTTGGCGCAATATCGCTGATATTTCGTGAAATATGAAACCATGGTCGTGAGGACGTTGACAGAAATAAGTCATGTTCCTCATATGAGAAAAAAAATGATATCCCTTGGAATGTTGGACTGTAAAGGATATAGGTATAGCGCTGAAGGTGGAGTTATGTAATTTGCTAAAGCCGGGGTGGTTCTTATCAAGGGCAACAAGCAGAAGACCCTATACGTCATGCACGAGTCTACAGTTACAGGATTTGTGATGCAAATTGAATTTGCGTTGACGGCGAAAATAATTTTTGGTGATGGAATTATTGGTGGAAGAAGAAAATAGAGGGGTTGAGAGGAGAAACTTGTCGGGAATACGAGGGAGTTGGGGAGAAAGAACGTGAAGACCACGTGGGAGAAGGAGAAGGGAGAGGAGGTAGAATAATTCTCAAATTAGATTATCAATTGAACTGTCTAAAACAGTTGGCCTTCATCCCTTTATATAGGAGGGATGAGGTTACAAAAATAGCAACTAATTCAAATTCTAACTAATTATCCTAATTTGACTCTAACCGACTAACCGACTAATTTGAAATTCAAATTTGAAATTGACTACTAATTTGGAGATCACATGCGACCTCATTATTTAATTAAAAATACGACGACTCAAATAAACGTAAATAAAATTAACAGATAAAATTAAATAAATATGCGGTCATATATTTTGATTCCACGCTGCATCAACTCTCCTCCGCTTTTAAAAATTCGTCTCCCGACGAATTGTTGGATCTTCGAAGCTTGCCGATTTGATGTCAATTTTCTTGTTCGCCTCGTGGAAGAATAGATGTGGAGCAATCGGTGGAACCCAGATGGCGTTGGTGCAGTAGCTGGAATCGTCAACCTCATGTTGGAAGAACATGTGTGGCGCAAATGGAGGCGTCTTTATGAACTTTGTCTCCTCATGGTGATGATTGAAAAATTGATGAGGCATAACAACATGGCTTTTGGAGGATCCATGGAAAAAGCAATAGCACAATGAGAGGAGGGAGGAGATGTGGCCAATGAATGAAGCTATGGGGTCTTTAAATATGGAGAAACCCATGGTCCTAGTCCTAATAGGATAAGGAAATCTCCCAAATTTCCTTCTTCAGCACTTCTTTTAAAATATTTCCGCTTCAGGGGGTTGAAGTGTAAATTTTCTACCTCTTCACTTGAAATATCCCTCCTTAATTTACCACCAACTCCAACCTTTAAATAAAAAAGGTTTTTGTGGGGGTAAGTTTTTGCAAATTTCCCCAATCAAACAACCATCCCTGAACTTACGGAATGCACCCTTCAATTGAGCGGCGTGTTTTCTTCCGTCTTAGGGTTTGCTCATTCCAGGGGTAACAGCGGCGGTGGCGGATGGTTCGGCCCCAAGGCCGACGCAACCAAGGGTAGTGGCCGGGGAAACGGCACTGGAATGGTGGCGAGGGGAGCAACCGTACCAACCGTGGGGTATGGGAAACATGGGTGGCGCAACCGAAGGTCGGGCGGCGGGTGGTAGCAACGACGGTGGCGATAGGGTAGGGTGGTGGGAGGTCAGCTGGGGTGGGTTGGGGCTGGTGATGAGGGGGCGGGTGGCGGAACAGGGGGGGCGCAAGCTGAGGGGAAGGCGGCCCGCAGAGAGTGGTGGCGATGAGAGTAAGGGGGAGTAGTGCGGCTGCGCGCGGGAGGGTGGCGCGAGCTGCGATGAGGTGCGAGGGCGAGGGGAGGGGGCGGTAACGTGGCTGGGTCGCAGGCGCAGGGGTGGCATCGGTGGCAAGGTGGGAGAAGGACGGTGGTGGTGGGGCAGGGAGGCGCGGCAGTAAAGATGCGGGGTGGCGGCAGACTGGGGCGGTGCGGCGAGGGTTGGGAGGCCGGGGCTGGCGTTGGCGGGGCTGGGGCTGGGTTGGAGCCACAGGGGTTGCGAGCAGGGGGCCCGAGGGTGCGGGGTTGGATTGGGCGAAGGCGAGGCGGGTGACGAGGTAGGGGAAGGTAGGCGGGGCTGGGAGGGTTAGGGGCAAGGGGGCGGCGGCAGTAGGAATGGCACGATGGCGGCGTAGTGGGGCTCACCATGGGTGGAGAGGATGGGGCGGAGAATCGATTCCGGGGGGTTTGCCGGTTCGAAAGTACCTGATCAGCAAGTAGTTGGCCGTTTTTTCCCTCGGGATGGCCTGGACAGCGATCGCGTCTTCCTTAACGGCGAGGTGTCTTCGTCAATACTCTGGATAACGGCTTCGGTGATTGGGGTCGTTGGAGCCTTCGATCTGGCGGCGCGCATAGCTTTGAAATTAGCGATCATTTCTTGACATTTGGACTCGAATTCTTGACATTTGGACCGGAAATCACGCATTGCGTCCATCTCCTTGTTGTAGGCTTCTTCGGCTCGTCGCTTCCGTTCCGACGAATGATGGTGTTTCGTCGCGTGTCGGCGCGCATGTTTGTACGGATCGTCAGATCATGAGGACGATATGTAGGCCATGCTCTGATACCAATTGATGCGGATTGAATTTGCGTTGACGGCGAAAATAATTTTTTGTGATGAATTATTGGTGGAAGAAGAAAATAGAGGGGTTGAGAGGAGAAACTCGTCGGGAATACGAGGGAGTTGGGGAGAAAGAACGTGAAGACCACGTGGGAGAAGGAGAAGGGAGAGGAGGTAGAATAATTCTCAAATTAGATTATCAAATGAACTGTCTAAAACAATTGGCCTTCATCCCTTTATATAGGAGGGATGAGGTTACAAAAATAGCAACTAATTCAAATTCTAACTAATTATCCTAATTTGACTCTAACCTACTAACCGACTAATTTGAAATTCAAATTTGAAATTGACTACTAATTTGGAGATCACACGTGATCTCGTTATTTAATTAAAAATACGACGACTCAAATAAACGTAAATAAAATTAACAGATAAAATAAATAAATATGCGGCCCTATATTTTGATTCCACGCTGCATCAACTTGTTGTAGTGACGTCCCAAGCCATGAAATCACCATTCAAAATTGTGGCATATGCAGATGGGATACATGGGTCGGATGGGGATGAATATCCTTCATTAGAAGGATCTCGTCGAGGATCTCAAGGGATCCAAGCTGGAGTTTTATGAGCATTGCTCTTTCGACAAACAACATATGAAGCAATTCAGTAAAGCTATTCACTGGACAAAGGAGACGTTTGACTACATCCATATTGATTGTTAGGACCCTCTACAAATCCCATAATTGGGGGGGGGGCACGTAACGTTTGTCTGTGACGATTGCTCTAAGATGGTTTGGGTATACATGATGAAGCACAAGAGCAAGCACTTCAGATCTTCAAGCAATGGAAGATCATGATAAAGAACCAGACTTCGAAAAAGGTAAAGCATCTACGTACAGATAACATGATGGATTTCTGTTTGTCAGAGTTCAATGAGTTCTGGAAAGAGCAGGGTGGCGTGTTACTTGGCGATCGGAGTCCTGCATCTGCCATCGACTGCATAAAGGTATGGTCTAGTAGTCATTGTTGATTATTCTGTTTTACGTGTCTTTGATTGCCATACATGCTATCATGTTAGTGAAGGAAAGTTTGAAACCAAGGGCAAAGAAACGGGTGTTTACAGGATATGGCACAGGACTGAAGGAGTTCAAATTCTTGTCCCCTTATGAGCATAGAATTATTGTTAGTAGGAATGTTACATTGATGAGAACTCCATTCCTCAATCGAGGAGTAAGTATACCGATGCAGGGACAGGTGATGATGTGCAAGAACAAATTGAGTTCGAACTGACATCAAGTAGAGATCACGCACTCTTGATCAGGTTGATGTTGAACAACCTGAAGTTGAGCAACCAAAGAAAGACAACCAAGTGTTGCTATTGATCGGTAAAGATGATACATCTATAGCAGAGATACGAATTTGAAGACATCATTGCATTTGTACTATAGGTTGTGGAGGATGCAAAGTCTCCAAAGCCCTCCACTTACATGGAGGCTATAGCTGGGGCATAATCTGCACAGTAGATTGATGCTATGGGTGAGGAAATAGAATCTCTTCACAAGAATTAGACATGTGAGCTAATCAAGATGCCAAAGGGGAGGAAAGTTCTTGGCTGCAAATAGAATTTCAAGAAAAAAACATGGATCTCATGCAGTGAAGGTGTCGTATACAAAGCATGTCTAGTTGTGAAGGGTACAGTAAAAGGAAAGGTGTGGATTACAACGAGATATTCTCTCTCGTTGTAAGACATACATCCATCAAGGTGTTACTAGCTCTTGCAGCACAATCGAGACTTGGAGCCGGAGCAGTCAGATGTGACAACAGCTTTCTTGCATGGTGAACTCAAAGAAATACATTCTCATGAGCCAGCCATAGTGATTTGCATTTCAGGACAAGGAAGACCATTTGTGTAGATTGAAGAAGTACTTGTAAAGCTTAAGCAATCTCCCAAACAATGATACAAGAAGTTTGACAGCTTTATGATCGATCATTGGTTCAACAGGAGCCCATATGATTGTTATGTTACCACAGCAAGGTGGAGGATGGGTCATCCATCGATCTGTTACTGTATATCGATGACATGCTAATTGTTGCCAAAAGCAGAGCACCATTAATGATCTGAAGAAGCTCCTTAGTTCAAAGTTTGACATGAAGGACCTTGATGCAGCGAAGAAGATTTTGGGAATGGAGATCATTAGGGATCATGCATAAGGGAAGCTTTTCTTATCGCAGAAGAACTGCATTCAAAAAAGTTCTAATGAGATTTGGGATTTTTACAACTAAGCCTCTAGGTATTCATCAGCTGCGAATATCCATCTATCAGTTTCTTCCGCACCTCAGTCAGATGCATAGAAGGAACATGTCGTTTTGTTCCTTATGCCAACACAGTTAGGAGTCTTATGTATGACATGGTATGCACAAGACCTGATATCGATCATGATGTGAGTGTTGTTAGCATATTCATGAGTGATCCAAGGAAGGAGCATTGGCAGGCAGTCAAACGGATTTTCCTCTATCTGAGAGGAACATCTGACATTAGCCTCATCTACAGAAGTGATTCAAAATTTTTGGTTGCTTGATATTCAGATTCAGACTATGCTGCATACTGCAGATGTTGATGGAGGAGATCAGTGACAGGATACATCTTTACTTTGGGAAGTTCTATCATCAGATGGAAGGCTACCTTACAACCATCGATTACTGTCTACGACAAAGGCATAGTGGCTTTGACGGAAGCTATAAAAGGAAGATACCTGGCTGAAGGGCTTAGTTGGAGATCTCGGTCTATAACAAGATCATGCTATTATATATTGTGACAGTCTCAGTGCAATATGCCTAGCCAAGGATCAGGTGCATCATGAGAAGACCAAGCACATACATTCCAGATATCACTTCATTCGTTCTAAGAAGAGGATAAAGGTACAGAAGGTCGACACAACAGATAATTCAACTGATATGTCTATGAAAGCAGTTCCCAGGAGTAAGTTCAAACACTATTTGGGCTTGCTAAATGCCGACAGTTAGCAGTAGCCCCAAGAAGGGCTAGCAACGGTATTGTAAAGCTCGGCAAAGCTTCTTAGAGGATTCAGTTCAAGGTTCAACGTGTAGAATGTCGATATGCCTTGAATCATAACCATCTAATCCAGGTTAAGGAATTGTTTGAGGCCCCCAACCTCACCCATGTGCCACCATTTCCTACTAGTATGGGGGGTCTCATTGTATCCTATGGACTTTCTTCTTTCTCCACAGAGTGAAACCAATGGCCGCCGCCTGAGGACATAGCCCAATTACAGGTGAACCTTGTAAATCTGTGTCTTCATGCTTGCATGATTGATTGTTTGTGTGTGATGTGTTTCTATGATTCGATGCTCCACCGAAGTTACCCAACAAATTCTCATCACAGTAGAGTAACAAGCTCTACAAAGGTTGTTTGGGTCTGACATGGTGGTAAATGAAGATCCTCAACATGAAATTTGCAAAGGATGGATGTTGCGGAAAAGAGTGCATATTAAACAGATAGTTACGGGAGTGACATGTGGGCATTTTTCCTCTTCTAAAAAAGAGACGGACAGTGGACCTTGAGAGATTTAGAGTCTAGGCAGTTAGGACGAGATTGATCATTCCTGTCAGTTTATCGCACTATGGAGGTAATTGGGAGATAGATTAGTCAGCTTATTACTTTCGATATCACTGATTTTTGTCCATAAAGGTCAGGGCGGTGCTACTCCGTAGACACTTAACAAACCTAATGAACTCGACAACTAAACCTTTACCATGTCCAATTCAGAACTTTGGAGAAGTTGGGTCTCTTAAACTATCATGTCATTAATTACATATTGATATTGCAAAGAACTACAACCACCACCTCCAGGTTGAGGCTCGATTGATTCTTGGTTAACTTGCCCTTTGCAATGAACTTTTGAGTGTTGATGTGAAGGCGATGCCTAGATAGGTTTTTGACCACACAACCTTTCTTTGGAGGGACGTTCTTAGAATTTACAGGGTTGTGTTTCAAATTCAATAATTCGGTTCCAGGAATAAGGATTTTGGAGAGATTGACTAAGCATTGGAGAGATAGTCCAGTAAAACTTGGTCATCTCTACTTAGACGGCAAGGTTCCGACCGCTTAGACTCTTCCTAATGGGCATTAGACAAAGGTTGAGAGGGGCTACAGATAGGAGGATTCATGCTCCAAATGAGATTGGCGGACCTGATCAGTTAGAGGATGGTCACCAATTAGCCATGACAAATCTTCAATTAGGGAGCAGGAACAGATAATAATTAGTGTGAAGAGAACGAATCGTTATTTTATTCCATGAGTCCAGGAGCTCTTATATAAAGAGAAAACCTTAGAGAACGAAAAGAGAAAAAGTACATGAATTTGACCCCGAAGGGTTACAGGACACAAATAAAATAGAAATAACAATAACTCCTGTTGGGAAAAATGAAAGAGATGTTTATTCCATAAGCCCTAGGCTCTCTTATATAGGAGAGTAGCCTATGGGTAAATTACATAAAGCATACAGCTGAAAACAAAAATAACAGAGAGACACACAGACAACTAATATATGCGTTAACACTCCCCCTCAAGATGGAGCATAGATATCAATCATGCTCAGCTTGGACGCACACTTCTGGAATGGGCCTCGTAGTAATGCCTTGGTGAATATATCGGCAGTTTGATTCTCTGAGGTGACATGCGATGTAGCAATGAACCCCTTCTGAATCATGTCACGTATGAAGTGACAGTCAACCTCAATATGCTTAGTCCGCTCACGGAAAGCTGGATTGTTTGCAATGAACAAGGCTGTCTGATTATCACATTCTAAGTTCATAGGAAGTGGTACATCTAGACATAGATCTGTAAGTACAGCCTTCACCCACATCATCTCTGTGCTAGCCTGGGCCATAGCCCTATATTCGGATTCAGCACTAGATCTGGCTACCACCGTCTGTTTCTTGCTCCTCCATGAGATTAGAGAATCTCCAACATAGACTGCAAACCCTGAGGTGGACTTCCTGTCATTGGGACAACCTGCATAGTCTGCATCCGCACATGCTGAGATAGAAATCCCCTTTCCCTTCTTGAATAGCAAACCTGCACCTGGAGATGATTTTAGGTATCTAAGTATCATATGTATGGCATCCATATGAACCTGACGTGGTTGCTCCATGAACTGGCTCACACGACTCACTGCAAAGGATATATCGGGCCTAGTGATCGTGACATACAACAGTTTGCCTACCAGTTCTCCGTATCTTCTCCTGTCCACCTCCTCTGTGTCATCATCACAGAGCTTTATGCTGGGGTCCATTCGTGTCGTAGCAGGCCGACACCCAAGCATACATGTTTCACTCAACAGGTCCGTAACATATTTCCTCTACGACATTACTAATCCATACGGATTTCTAGCAAATTCCAGCCCCGGAAAATATCTAAGGACTCCAAGATCCTTAGTGACAAATTCGCTCCCCAGCTTCTCTTTCGCCTGCTTTATGCCTTGCTCATCATCTCCTGTAATCAAGATGTCATCTACGTAAACCATAATTGCAATAATACCTCTTGAAGTCTTCTGTACAAACAAGGAATGATCAGCATTGGAGTGTTTGTATCCCTGTTTTTCAAAGAGGTCTGAGAGCTTCTGAAACCGTGCTCTGGGGCTCTGCTTAAGGCCATAGATAGCCTTATGAAGTCTGCACACCTTGGAACACTCCCTCTCAACAGCAAAACCGGGCGGCTGTTGCATATAGACTTCCTCCTACAGGTCTCCATATAAGAATGTGTTCTTCACATCCAACTGATATAGTGGCCACTCTCGATTGACTGCGACTGACAGCAAGATCCGGAGAGTGGAATGACGGGCTACTGGCGAGAATGTATCAAGGTAATCCACCCTGTATGTCTGTGTAAAACCACGTGCAACAAGGCAGGTCTTGTATCTGTCAATGCTACCATCTGCATTTTGCTTCACCGTAAATACCCACTTGCAGCTCACCGGGGTCACATCTGGAGGTATAGGAACTAGACTCCAAGTTCCCCTAGATTGAAGTGCCACCATTTCCTCCTCCATTGCTAGACGCCATCTACTATCCTGCAGAGCATCTTGATAATTCCATAGAATATCAACAGCTGACAAGGCCACCATGATGAATCTGTGATTCATGACTCTAAAAGTTGAAAATAGAGCTTTGTTCCCGAGTAATTAGCTGCACATTTCCACTTATATTGTAAAATTAGCATTCATGCATGCAAGTATAATATCTGCATTTTAGCATTCATACTTGCATTAAATAAGAAGCCAAATTCACTTGTAAATATTCACTTGTATATTAGTTAAAATACCTTATTTGTATATATGTTATACTAACTCCAAAGCTAATAAAACCAACTCTATAGTGTATATATTACTAACACTAATTAAAGAAAAATGTCAAAAAAATACTAACTTGCAAAATCACCCAATAAAACCCCAATCCAAGTTTGAGACTAGGAACCTTAAAATGTGCATATCTCTCTCATACAGCCTCCGAATTAGGTCTACTCACTTTTAAAGTAATATACATTCAGAGACCTTCGAAACAAGACCAATTTCATTCAAATCGGAGCGTGTTTGCAAAACTTGTTTTTGGGCCCCTTTTGTACATTGTACATAATGACCGTTTTACCCCTGTATTTTATCTTTTTATTTTCTTAATTATTAAAAATCCAAAAAATAGATTAAGTTGTAAATTTCTTCTCATATTTTCTTTATTTTTATTTTGATTTTTCTCTTAATTAAAAATGACAAAAAAATTACAAAAGGAAAAATGTGGTATTTTATACCTATAAGGTACCACCCAAAAATACGTTTTTGTACAGATGATCTCGTTTGATTTTCGGCCCTTCACGAAAGTTGTAGATCTCATCGAGACGAGCAACATTCGTGTTGATCACTTTTTGATCTAACCACTTCTATTATTTCTTTTTGATTTTTGTTTGCATTTAGTTGTGAATTCTTCTCGGAGCGACATGTGGCTACTCCGGAAGCCGCCACATGTCAACTCCATAGATTTTGCACTTAATTAAATAAAATGCCACATGGCCGCATCCGAGCGCGCCAAGTGGCACCATCTCCTCCTCTCTACCCATTCTTTCCCACTCTCCCTTAACTTAAGGGAGAGGCCACCCTTCGACACCTCTCATCCCATTCCATCTCCTCCACCTTCCCCATCTCTCCCACTCTCTCCATGGCCTCTCCAACCTCCACTTCCTCCTCTTTATAATCTCCTCTACCCCTCCATTCATACCCATCTGCCATTTTAGATAACTATAGGCCCAGCCCGCTCCTCCCCTTTGGTGACAGCTCCGGGTGTGGAGCTTGAGTCGACGACGACCTTTGCGCTTTAGGCGAGATCCAAGGGATCTTCCCTTGCCGCAGCTCCTTCTCGAGTTGCTCGAGCTCTGCATCGCCGCTGCATCGAGCAAAGACAGGAGCTCATCATCGAGCTCTTTCACAGGCACTCGTCCATCTCCAGGTAAAATTCATCTTCATTTTCTTCCTCTTTTTCTTCCTCATACCTTTCTCTCTTCTTGATTCACTCGCATCCGTGCATCAATTCGTAAAATCGATCGCACATCAACGGATAAATCACACGTTGCGAACGCAACGGTGATTTTTATTTATTTTTACGACGAACTTTCATCAATCGATTAATCCTTTATTTAAACCACTTAAACAAATGCATGAACAACAGAGGAGGTGGTGACACCCCCTGTGTCTTCTTCCTCCTCCACCACGGCCGAACCCTCCGCTCGAGCTCTTCTCCTTCATTGCAGGTACTCCTCTCCGCCCTGTCCGTCGCCTCGCCTTCTCTGCCGGACGACTTGGCCGTGTGTCGGCCGCCCCCCTCGTCGTCAACGACGTCGGTCATCCTTCCGCCGCCAGGTCTCCTTCTGCACCTCCTTCCCGAACCTCGGGCGTGTGTCGCCTGAGACCCGGGCTCCGCCAACATCTTCGACCCCGCACTGCAGCTCCAACCTGTGCCCATCCGTCAACAGGCCAACCTCTGTCACATCCTTTGAAGCCTCCTGAGTGTCGCACCTCCAAGCTCCTGTGTAGCAGCCACTAGAGCATCGCGCGACAACTGCCCGCGCCCTCGGAGCCGGTGCGGCGTGCCGTTCTCCACCGCGCAGCAGCCACCGGCCACACGCACCTCCGCCCGCTCGCCTTGGTGCGGCTGCCTTGGTCGCACTCCAGCCCACGCGCCACCTCCTTGTCGTTCCTCCTCCACACGCGCACGTCGACGCAGCCGCCACTCTTCCAGCCATGCGCCCCTCCCCGTACCCGCCAACGCCGTCGTCCACGTGAAGCTGCTGCCCTCCATCCTCAATCTTGGCCGCCGTCCACGTGAAGCTTTCACCAAGCTTCCCCTGTTTCAAGCAAGGAACAGAGAAGCTCTCATCGCATAATAAAGAATTGGGTATTTGCAAAGGGGGGACACTTGCACCCCCTTGCAAGTTCTCAAAGGAAGATCAAGTTTTAGGTAATTGCATGTAAGTCCCTGTGCTTCATTTGAGCTTCTTTTTTATTTTCTGTATTGCATTTATAACCTTGCATTTGCATGTTTATCTTATTGTCATTTTGCCATCTATTTTTAATTTCAAAAGTTGCATTATGTAGTATAACTCTTGTTCTGCCATCTTAGCACTTATTTGTATTTTTTTGATTTGCAGAGTATTTATTGAAATTAATTTGGTGGAAAATTGTAATATTTTGCCCATTTTGATTGTTTAATTTATTGCGCATTGTCTGCTTATCGAAAAATCTCCAAAAAATCGTAGTTGGTAGATCTAAGTTTATGCTACAACATATCCAAAATTCACATCATTTGCACGTGTAGTTTGTCATAGGAAAAATATTTACTGAAAACCTTAATCGATTTATAATTAATCAACCGTGAAGTGTTTTAAGGAAATTAAAGTTGATTTGTATAGCTCTTAATCAGATCTATTTGTATTAATTTCGTTTCTGAGAAATATCATCGTTTGGTAATTATTAAAATTGGTTTAGTCATTTTCACTAAAGTCTGCATATTTTATTATCCGTGCATCAGAAAATTCTAAAAAAATTAACATAGCTTAAGTTCATCTCATTTCATAATCTGGCCAAGTTTCATAATTTTTGGAATTAATTTGATCATATTTCTGATTTAACTTCAAATTGGCCTGATTTTGCATGTGTCTTGCATAGAAATTAAAAAAAAGAACAAAAAAAAGACTTCTCGAAAATCACACACTTGGACTTTGCTAAAATTTACCTAAGGAGACAGATGCCTCCCTGAGTTCGACCTTGGATACTACCAAGTAAAAAAATTCACCGCTTGAAATTGACTCCAATCTAATTAAAAGTGGTTTTTGATTAGCCCCTCGTATCCGACTGCAACGAAGACATATTAAATTAATTTGGACATTAACTTGACCGAATTAGCATAGGGTGCGGGACGGATGCCCTGAGCCTAAGTATAGGGGGGACCGATGCCCGCATTGTATATTCATCCACTTCTCTTCTTGACCTCGACCGCCCCACTTTTTGACTTTCTTCTACACTTAGGCTGCCAGAGCCTAAGTATAGGGGGGTCGGTCGACTTCTATACATTTTTTTCTTTCTTTCTCTTTAGCTCTCCTACGCTTAGCCCGAGCTATGTCTTTTTAGTCGCTTTCGTGCTCTGAGGACATAGCACACGCTAAGTATAGGGGGGCGTGTATATATTACATATATATTGTACCCATAGCTCGTACTTTCGCGTATTTTTGTATATATATTTTGCAATAATTATGGGTGGGTAAAAATTTAAAAAAATGTACTTGTGTAATACTTGTAAACCTTTTGTAAAAATTAAAAAAAATAAATTAATTAAAATTTTGTATACTTGTATAATATGTACTATATATATAATACTTGTATAAAAAGTTGTAAAATTCTTGTAAAACATACTTTTGTAAAATTTGTTGTAAAATAGGATGTATACCAAAAAAATCGTGTATACTATATACAAATTGTATCAACTAAAACTTGTTGTAATTAATAAAAAAATTGTTGTATACCAGAAAAATAAAATAAAAAGGCTTCTTATTTACTCTTGCATATTATCTTGCATTTTCAAAAAAAAAGTCTTGCATTTCATTCATAGCATGTCATCTACATCTCATCTGCATATCTTGCATATGCAAAGTGAAAAGCTAGTGGGTTCTGAACCAAGTTATGAGTAGATATTGAGGATGGACTTGATTTGACCTTAATCCACCTAATTTCAGAGGAACCTTATAGGAGCTGGAGTTAAGATTTCTCAGGTCAAGTGACTTAATTCTTTGAGTCCACAAGTCTATGTTCACATGTCATCTTGATTAGTCTAAGTAGAATATCTCGTGCACACGCATGATTCTTTTAGATAATGACCTAACTTGGACAAGCACAATGCACGTAGCTCTTCATTGATGAGGTGGTGAGGAGGTAGAATCCTTTAGCTTGGAGTAGCACACGGGTGGAAACATCCGTCCTCCTCTAGGGAG
This sequence comes from Ottelia alismoides, assembly GCA_037367405.1. NCBI lineage: Eukaryota > Viridiplantae > Streptophyta > Magnoliopsida > Alismatales > Hydrocharitaceae > Ottelia > Ottelia alismoides. The sequence continues at coordinate 257,080 of JAZKJV010001140.1, forward strand.
GGTAGTGCATCTCAACCTAGTCTGGTGGTGTTGACATCTAAGGACAGGATGCTGTGGGGTTGCAATTATGCTTCAAAAGAGGGATAGTCTACTGGCTCAAGAGGAAAAACTCCTGATGTACATGCTGCACCTTGTATATAGCTCAAAAAAAAGAGAAAAAAAAAAGAAAAAATGCAAGAACTCCAAAAAAAATCAGACAAGTCCAAGTGAAAAAAATAATACATGTAGGAGTATGTATATTAGCAAAGAAAATGCAGCTGGATGACTTGGCTACACTGGTCAGGCATCCCGAGATAGGTAGCTACACTGGCTACCGTCCATTCTTTTCTCCACCTCCTCCTCTTGAGCTGGTCGCACTTGAACTTAGAAGGGAATACCCCGCTCCTCGAGGAAAGAGTTGCTGGACCGGGTTATTGAGTTACCTTGTTAGAGGAGGCGGTTTCTGAGCCATTTCTGATGTGGAGAGTTACATTTCACTTACACAGTACAAGTAAGAATCATAGTCATCAGAAATTTGCGTCTGAGGATTTGTTCTGACCTGAATGTTGAGGAGTCTTGAATAGAAGACTTGTGGAACTTGAAGTCTGTTAGGTCTTAAGTTCAGGTCCCAATAAGGTTCCGCCACACAATTAATCCAAAGGTCGAGTCAAGCTCCATTTTCAACTTTTGTTCATGACCTTGGTATGGAACCCAAAATCATTTCACTCTTGCATTTCATTTAGTTGCTCGGGGACGAGCAAGGTTTAAGTATAGGGGGGTGATGAATCTGTGATTCATGACTCTAAAAGTTGAAAATAGAGCTTTGTTCCCGAGTAATTAGCTGCACATTTCCACTTATATTGTAAAATTAGCATTCATGCAAGCAAGTATAATATCTGCATTTTAGCATTCATACTTGCATTAAATAAGAAGCCAAATTCACTTGTAAATATTCACTTGTATATTAGTTAAAATACCTTATTTGTATATATGTTATACTAACTCCAAAGCTAATAAAACCAACTCTATAGTGTATATATTACTAACACTAATTAAAGAAAAATGTCAAAAAAATACTAACTTGCAAAATCACCCAATAAAACCCCAATCCAAGTTTGAGACTAGGAACCTTAAAATGTGCATATCTCTCTCATACAGACTCCGAATTAGGTCTACTCACTTTTAAAGTAATATACATTCAGATACCTTTGAAACAAGACCAATTTCATTCAAATCGGAGCTTGTTTGCAAAACTTGGGTTTTGGGCCCCTTTTGTACATTGTACATAATGACCGTTTTACCCATGTATTTTATCTTTTTATTTTCTTAATTATTAAAAATCCAAAAAATTAAATTAAGTTGTAAATTTCTTCTCATATTTTCTTTATTTTTATTTTGATTTTTCTCTTAATTAAAAATGACAAAAAAATTACAAAAGGAAAAATGTGGTATTTTATACCTATAAGGTACCACCCAAAAATACGTTTTTGTACAGATGATCTCGTTTGATTTTCGGCCCTTCACGAAAGTTGTAGATCTCATCGAGACGAGCAACATTCGTGTTGATCACTTTTTGATCTAACCACTTCTATTATTTCTTTTTGATTTTTGTTTACATTTAGTTGTGAATTCTTCTCGGAGCGACATGTGGCTACTCCGGAAGCCGCCACATGTCAACTCCATAGATTTTGCACTTAATTAAATAAAATGCCACATGGACGCATCCGAGCGCGCCAAGTGGCACCATCTCCTCCTCTCTACCCATTCTTTCCCACTCTCCCTTAACTTAAGGGAGAGGCCACCCTTCGACACCTCTCATCCCATTCCATCTCCTCCACCTTCCCCATCTCTCCCACTCTCTCCATGGCCTCTCCAACCTCCACCTCCTCCTCTTTATAATCTCCTCTACCCCTCCATTCATACCCATCCGCCATTTTAGATAAGTATAGGCCCAGCTCGCTCCTCCCCTTTGGTGACAGCTCCGGGTGTGGAGCTTGAGTCGACGACGACCTTTGCGCTTTAGGCGAGATCCAAGGGATCTTCCCTTGCCGCAGCTCCTTCTCGAGTTGCTCGAGCTCTGCATCGCCACTGCATCGAGCGAAGACAGGAGCTCATCATCGAGCTCTTTCACAGGCACTCGTCCATCTCCAGGTAAAATTCATCAATCGATTAATCCTTTACGACGAACTTTCATCAATCGATTAATCCTTTATTTAAACCACTTAAACAAATGCATGAACAACAGAGGAGGTGGTGACACCCCATGTGTCTTCTTCCTCCTCCACCACGGCCGAGCCCTCCGCTCGAGCTCTTCTCCTTCATTGCAGGTACTCCTCTCCGCCCTGTCCGTCGCCTCGCCTTCTCTGCCGGACGACTTGGCTGTGTGTCGGCCGCCCCCCTCGTCGTCAACGACGTCGGTCATCCTTCCGCCGCCAGGTCTCCTTCTGCACCTCCTTCCCGAACCTCGGGCGTGTGTCGCCTGAGACCCGGGCTCCGCCAACATCTTCGACCCCGCACTGCAGCTCCAACCTGTGCCCATCCGTCAACAGGCCAACATCTGTCACATCCTTTGAAGCCTCCTGAGTGTCGCACCTCCAAGCTCCTGTGTAGCAGCCACTAGAGCATCGCGCGACAACTGCCCGCGCCCTCGGAGCCGGTGCGGCGTGCCGTTCTCCACCGCGCAGCAGCCACCGGCCACACACACCTCCGCCCGCTCGCCTTGGTGTGGCTGCCTTGGTCGCACTCCAGCCCACGCGCCACCTCCTTGCCGTTCCTCCTCCACACGCGCACGTCGACGCAGCCGCCACTCTTCCAGCCACGCGCCCCTCCCCGTACCCGCCAACGCCGTCGTCCACGTGAAGCTGCTGCCCTCCATCCTCAATCTTGGCCGTCGTCCACGTGAAGCTTTCACCAAGCTTCCCCTGTTTCAAGCAAGGAACAGAGAAGCTCTCATCGCATAATAAAGAATTGGGTATTTGCAAAGGGGACACTTGCACCCCCTTGCAAGTTCTCAGAGGAAGATCAAGTTTTAGGTAATTGCATGTAAGTCCATGTGCTTCATTTGAGCTTCTTTTTTATTTTCTGTATTGCATTTATAACCTTGCATTTGCACGTTTATCTTATTGTCATTTTGCCATCTATTTTTAATTTCAAAAGTTGCATTATGTAGTATAACTCTTGTTCTGTCATCTTAGCACTTATTTGTATTTTTTTGATTTGCAGAGTATTTATTGAAATTAATTTGGTGGAAAATTGCAATATTTTGCCCATTTTGATTGTTTAATTTATTGCGCATTGTCTGCTTATCGAAAAATCTCCAAAAAATCGTAGTTGGTAGATCTAAGTTTATGCTACAACATATCCAAAATTCACATCATTTGCACGTGTAGTTTGTCATAGAAAAATTATTTAGTGAAAACCTTAATCGATTTATAATTAATCAACCATGAAGTGTTTTAAGGAAATTAAAGTTGATTTGGATAGCTCTTAATCAGATATATTTGTATTAATTTCGTTTCTGAGAAATATCATCGTTTGGTAATTATTAAAATTAGTTTAGTCATTTTCACTAAAGTCTGCATATTTTATTATCCGTGCATCAGAAAATTCTAAAAAAATTAACGTAGCTTAAGTTCATCCCATTTCATAATCTGGCCAAGTTTCATAATTTTTGGAATTAATTTGATCATATTTCTGATTTAACTTCAAATTGGCTTGATTTTGCATGTGTCTTGCATAGAAATTAAAAAAAAAAGACTTCTCGAAAATCACACACTTGGACTTTGCTAAAATTTACCTAAGGAGACATATGCCTCCCTGAGTTCGACCTTAGATACTACCAAGTAAAAAAATTCACCCCTTGAAATTGACTCCAATCTAATTAAAAGTGATTTTTGATTAGCCCCTCGTATCCGACTGCAATGAAGACATATTAAATTAATTTGGACATTAACTTGACCGAATTAACATAGGGTGCGGGACGATTATCACACCACAAAGTTCCTGAAATCCCCAGATAGTCACTCAAATGACACAGAAGCTGCCAATGGATATGTAACACAGCTCCTCTTCGATTTGCGTATAGCAATAGGAACATCTAAATCAGTTGTGTCCTCATCTGGCCCCTGCAACATATCCTGCTCAGAAATATCATTAGATCCATCAAGAGAAGTATCTTCAGTACATACCATAGGCGAGCTAGGAGATGAGCCATGACCATGAGCTGGAGGAGGCCTGCGGGTATAATGGAACGGTAGTGGTGAAACGAGGATCGATGGTGTTGGTGGTGGTGATGGTGGTGACGGTGCTGGAGGTGGTGGTGTCATGTATATGGCGTCGATAGTCAGTGGAGGTAGCTGCTGATCACCTGAGGATGAAAAATACATTACGGATTCAAAAAATGTAATATCTGCACTGACCATATACCGCCTACGCAAAGGATCAAAACACTTGTACCCCTTTTGAGTTATGGAGTACCCAACAAACACACACTTGACAGCCCTAGGAGAGAGCTTGTCAATACCGGTAGACAACTGGTGGACAAAGGCAACTGAACCAAACACACGGGGAGTAAGGGAAAACAGATCCTTCCCAGGATAGATAATGGAAAAAGGAATCTGTTCATCCAAGACAGAGGACGGTATACGGTTAATTAGGTAGCATGCAGTGAGAACCGCGTCACCCCAGTAAGAATAAGGAACATGACTTGTATAAGAAGTGATCTTGTGACATCTAGCAGGTGGCGATGTTTCCTTTCAGCAATCCCATTTTGTTGAGAGGTATAAGCATAGGATGTTTGATGTATAATCCCTTTTGAGGAGTAGTAGTTGGCTAGGACATGAGTGCACAGTTTTAGGGCATTATCACTTCTTACAAACTTCACAGATGTGGAGAAAACATTTTGAATTTCATTCAAAAAATGGATAATAATATCGCCTGCTTCAGATTTATTTTTCATCAAAAATACCCATGACACACGAGAGAAGTTATCCACAATAGCTATATAAAATCTGTGTCCCTGATGATCAGGTACATGACTCGGACCCCAAATATCAATATGAAATAACTCAAACTTGGAGGTACTACTCCGACCTGGACGACTGGGAAAGGTAGACCTGTGATGCTTTCCCAACTGGCAAACCTTACATTGGATAGATGTGTGAGGAAGACCCTGGGGTAACACACGACGCAACTTCTGAAATGGTAGATGTCCAAAGCGCAGATGCCACAGTAAAGGAGATACAGGTCCAGTGGGAAGGGATGAGGTTCCAGCGAATGGAGTCTGATTTAGGCGGTAGAGGCCTCCTTGCTCATAGCCACGACCAATCACGTTGCCCGTACGGATGTCCTGAAAAATAAGAGAAGATGGATCAAAAATTGCCCGACATTGTAAATCCTTCGTAATCTGACTGATTGACAACAAATTCATTGAAAAGTCAGGTGCATGTAGCACATTCTTGAGCTGCATAGAAGATATCAGTCTAATCTCCCCCTGACCAGTGATGGGAGAATGTGTACCATTGGCAATGACCATTGTTCGGCCTGGAGGAATCTGAGAATATCCTGTAAGTAAACTCTGATCGCCACATAGATGATGTGTAGCGCCCGAGTCCATAATCCACGGTAATGTATCTGATCTACTACTGGTAAGTGCAAGTACACTACCTGAAGCACTGGTAGACGCAGAAACAGAAGCAGCAGCATCAGATTGACTCTTAGTAGTAGGTATTGGGCCAGATGGGGGAATAATGCCCCTTAGACGGGCAACTAGATCATCGAACCACTGATCCAGAGTAGCAGCAGATGGAGGCTCTATCTGCTCAGCGACTCGTGCAGATGCAGGAAATCCATGCTTCGAGTAGCATGTGTCTTCATTGTGTCCAACGCGATGACAGTAAGTACATGTTGGCCGAGTGCGGCCTCCTCTACTACGAGGTCCACGTCCACGGGTCTGATGATGAAATCCGCGACCCATGTTGGCGTCCATGGCTGAAGTATTCAGATTCGTGGCCATGGAAGACACGGTGATCCGGCTCAGTCTATGGAAGGCTTCCTCCATGGGAGGAATATTAGAGTCGGCCAAGATCTGGGATCGTGCCGCCTCATACTCTGGATCAAGTGCAGCAAGGAACACGCCCACCATAGTCGCATTCCGATATGTCTTCTGTTGTTCTGGCGTGGCTGTCAGAGGCATGAAGCTGTAGAGCTTCTCGAACATCTCTCTCAGGGATGTGTAGAGTGAACGTAGAGGGCGACCATTCTGCTTTATAGTGAATATGTCATGCTGGAGTTGCAGAATCTGTCTCGTTCTTCGCCTGTGAATATGTTGCCGCCAGAATGTCCCACATATCCTTGGTCGTGGGTTGATGTAGAATGTCATTGGCAATCTCAATTGCCAACGTACCAGATAGCCAAACTTTAGCGTATACGTCATCAGCCTCCCAAGAGGCATTGGCTCCAGTCTTCTCTGCAGGCTCTGGTTCGGTAAGAATATGCTTCTTACCTGTTGAATTCATCATGCTCATGAATTGCATCGCCCACAGTTCATAGTTTGTGCCGTCCATTTTGACGATAGGCGCCAGACCACGGAAGGCGCCAATGGATGGGATATCCGCCTTGCTTTCTGACATACTGGAAACTGAAGACTGGAGCGATTGACTGAAGATAAGATTTGTCTACAATGACATAGACGGGTTTAGTTGCTTGTGTAGACCTCAAACAACTAAACCCATGTAGGTGACGGTGTGCTCTTTAGGGCTTCGCACACGCTTAGGGCTCCTTGGTGCCCTCTGACCTCACAGAAACGTGCACCATGAAGTTACGCACAGGCGTGCACCGTGAAGATAAGATCAGGCGCACAGTCGCGCGTGAAGTTGCGCGCACAGCCGCGCGTGAAGTTGCGCGCACAGGCGCAGACGAGCGCACAGCCGCGCGTGAAGGAGCGCGCACAGGCGCGTGAAGGAGCGCGCACAGGCGCGTGAAGGAGCGCGTACAGGCGCAGACCTACGCGCACAGGCGCGTGAAGGCGCGCAGGCAGGCGCGCAGGGGTGCACAGGCAGGCGCGCAGGCGCGTGGGCACCGGCAGAGGCGCAGCGGCGGAGCAGAAGCGCTGGCGGCGTCGGCGATGAGAGAGAGAGGCTCGCGTGTGGGGTGGGGTAGGGTTAGGGTTTCGAGAACTCCGGTCTAGGACCGTCGCTCTGATACCATGTTGGGAAAAATGAAAGAGATGTTTTTTTTTGAAAGAAAAAAGGGCATCCACCGTGTAGGTGTGTGCCCAAAAATGTTTTTTTTTTTGAGGCTCAAAAAAGGGGGAAACACTTGTTGGTGCTCGCCCCTGCTATATATATTAAGTAAAAAAGAATGCGAGAGATACTTACACGGGGTAAGAGGGGAGGAAGGACGGAGATGGAGAATAAAAAAAACAAGGTAGACGAACGGCAAACAAATGCCGTGACCCAACTAATTACACCAGTCTGATATAAATCTATTAGCCATGATCGATACGTTCTCTCTATAAAAACACATCCCCGAGAAGATAGCATCATTACGAGCACGCCAAATGGACCAGAGCCGAGCGATGGGGCCCAGCAAATCAGAACGATCACGCCTCCTGTTGGACCACAGGATGCCGCAGAGGTCTTCAGTATTGTCCGCACGAGCCCAATCAAGATCGTCACATACCCTCACGACCGACTGACATTGAAAGAAAAGGTGGTCGGCTGTTTCTTCAACTTCCCCGCAGAGCTGGCACAAGACGTTAGAGTGGTGAAGGAACATGGCGCAGCGATCCCGTGTCAACAACCGCCGGTGACGAAAAACCCATAAGAAGAAGGTGATGCACGCCGGCAAGCGAAGCCCCCAGAAAAAAGCACAGTCGCGCATCAGGGGAGCGGCCAAAGTAGGGGGTGGAGAGAGCAGGGCCAAGAACGCCTTGCGGGTGGAGAAGACTCCATCCTTCCAAGACCAATGGTCCCGAAGAGCAGCGGGGGAGGCCGAATGGGAAAGGCCATCCAGGAGCGAGGCTAATTCCAACGCGCGCTGATCCGAAAGAACCCCCGAGAATGATGGGCATCAACCGCCATTGATCCAATAATCCGCAACAAAGGCTAGCCGATTCGACGCCAGAGCAAACAACCTCGGATAGCGCGCCTGAAAGGTACCACCCCCCGACCAGTCATCCTGCCAAAACTTGAGGACGGCACCCGTGCCAAGCACCGGGGTGAACAGCGAACGGTTCCTCCATAACGTATCAAACACACATCGCCAGAACTGAGAGGAGTGGACCGGCCGGACCCCGCGCATAAAGCCGACCCAGTCGACGCCCAAAATCGCCCGCAGCACATTACAAAGAAAAGAATTATCCTTGCCCCAGATTTTACTCACCCATTTCAGAAGTAATGCCTCGTTGACACGATCCAGACTTCGGACTCCAAGACCACCGGACCTCCTAGGCAAGGTCACCACATCCCAGGCGACCAAATGCACGCCTCTGCCGCTGCCGTCCGAACGACCCCATAAGAATCGCCGCATACATTTTTCCAAGCGAACGCGAATTCCCACGGGCAATTTACGAACCGATAAAAAATAAATCGGGATAGCAGAAAGGACGGCTTTAAGAAGGACAAGACGACCGCCCCGGGAAAGCAAGGCGGCCCTCCATCCCGCCAAACGCGTCTCCATCCACTCCAATATAGCCCGCCAATCATTAGAATGGGCCCGCCCAACAGAGAGGGGAACACCAAGGTAAGGGAGAGGAAGCTCCCCAGCCCGAGAGCCAAGCAACCGGCAGTACTCCTCCACCTCTGACGTCGACAAACCGAAAGGCACCACGATACATTTTGCGGCATTAGTCGACATCCCCGAAAGCTCACAGAAAATAGAAATAGTATGAGCCATCCCAGCCACCGCCTCAGGGCCCCCTTCAATGAAGCAAATCGTGTCGTCCGCGAACTGGATTAAAGGCACGCAAAACTCCCCCTTGCGAAATCCCGAAGTGAGGCATGCGTCTATGATGCCGTGGACCATACGTACTAACACATCCGAAGCAAGAACGAAGAGGAGGGGCGCCAGGGGGCAGCCCTGACGCACCCCCCTGCGAGGCTGAAAAAAACCGCCAACCGGCCTGCCGTTGATAAGCACGGAAAGCGAGACCGTGGAGACACATCTGCGCATCCAAGCAATCAAGAGATTCGAGAATCCCCGTCTATGCAATGCGGACCAGAGGAAGCGCCAATCAATAGAATCGTAGGCCTTTGCTAAGTCGATCTTCCAAAGAATCCCCTTCCTTTTTTCCTTCTTCCAATCAGCCACAATTTCCGATGCGACGAGGATGCAGTCTGCAATCTGCCTACCCTTAATGAATGCCCCTTGAACTGGCGAGATAAGGCCATCCAAAATCCGAGATAGCCGGTTGGCCAAAGTTCTGGCCACAATAAGATAAATAGCGTTGGATACTGCGATAGGCCGAAAGTCGTCAAAGCGAAGCGCCGGGGTCTTTTTTGGAATAAGCACAATGTTTGCCCGGTTGTTACGATCCAAGCCGAAGTTGCCATTACAGAATTCGGAGACGACCTCAAAGACGTCCCCCAAAACCACGTCCCAGAAGTCCCTGTAGAAGGCGACGGGAAAACCGTCGGGTCCCGGGGAGGAATCTGCGTTCAAACCCCATACGGCAGTCTTAATCTCCGCCAAGGAAATAGGGCTAGTAAGGAATGCGGAATCATCGTCCGAAATAGAGGGAGTCCTCGTCCCGAGCCAACGCCACCACCGAGATGGGAGAGCAGAAGAGGTACGTCTGAAATGGTCGGTGATGGCGTTTCCCATCTCCTGATCCCCCGTGAATTCCCTCCAAAATTGTTGAGACACGGGGCAGGAGAAAAAAATGTGATCTGAATCCTCCTCCGCTTCTCCGCATCTATCACACTGAGTGTCCTTCAATCCGAACAGTCGTCCCCTCCGCACTTTGTCAAATAAACGGCCCCGTCTCAAGCACCATAGAAAGATTTTTACTCTATTGGCGAATTTGGTGCGCCGCCCATACAATCTTCATATATGTGCGATTTGGTATGCCATGAATGATATCATTTTTAGGAGTGCATGCTTTTTATACTGAGAATGTAATTGAACACTGTAGGATGATGTGTACATCATGGAGAATGTAATATGTTGTAACGTATAATCATATCAATTTATAGCTATTTTACGGTGGGTCTCAACTTGGGATGCCACCCTTCTCCTTTAAAAAAATGTAGTGAGAAAAGTGATATTATAATGAAGATAATAAGAAATGCTTAAAAATGAATTTATCTAAAACAAGAGAGTAGACAATTATGTGCATGTAGATAGCAGAGATTGATGAGAATATATTTTAATTCGGGATTATGGATTATTATATGAGATCTGAATGGAGGCGAAGAATCCATGTAGCCGACCCTACTTAATTGTGGGAAAAGGCTTTGTTGTTGTTGTTGTTGATTATATTATTATATGAATCATCTTATTGGGCCTTTATCAGGTCGGGTAGAAGGGCTAATGGGTTTGGGCCGAGGTCGGCCCATTTATTTAATGGGCTAAATTTTAGACATGTGCCCAGCTCGATATAAAGGGCTTGGGTATTGGGTTGGGCCAAATTTTATTATTTCCTTTCCAATACCTCTAAGCAGTCAGTAGTTGAAAGTCAACATTGACAATAGTGATATGTGCAATATAATGTGTAATTATGTGTTAAATACACTTCATTCTTGCATATAAGTGTGTAAATAGGATGTTCTTAATTTGCTAGAAACTATTTTTTAACCATTTCTGATATTTCCATCGATATTGTCAATATTTCACGATATATCCCCGATATACCCTTTTTTCAGGCTAACCGATACCATATCGATATATATTTTAAATCTTGTCTCCATATGGACATCCCTCTGGGGGATGTCGAAGCTTTCTCCATCGACAATACTTCGAATCCTTAGTTGTCAAGCTATGAGTGTTCTCCGTCACCATTGAGCAAAATCTAAAGCAAATCCCTTCATATAGTGAGCAAAACACCATCGAGGGTCTACACTGACCTCCACCAATGGTACCACCTTAAATGGGTCTCCTTAAATCAAAGCCATCAAAACCACCACAAAATCCAATCTCAAACAAGTACTCTAGTATAATCCTCTGATAGAAAAAAGTCATTGTCAAGCACAAACATCGATCTCCCTCTTTACTCCCAACCCAATATATCCCAGAAAACTAATGTACGATGTGGCTTCTTAATATCTCTTTTACTAAAGATGCCTCTTGTCATCTATTGTAGAGCAAATAAATGACCTCCACGATATGTCTACATCCATTACCTCCGTTAGACCATTATAAGTGCATCAATACTACAAAAAGTATTAAAATCGTCCTCTTGCATCCAATAACATGCCATTTGCATCAATTAATCAGTTATTGTTGTCGAACCATAACAAATGAGACAAACCGTTGAATCATGACACCTTCATGCCATATGGTCCCGTCCACCATAGACAAAGTGAAATATGGTCTAAGTCTTTCCAACCAATGCCTCTAAGCCCTTGTGGCGTGCCGCTTGCCTGCACTTCCACTCAATCATCTTGAGCCGGTTATAACCAATAATCTCCAATAATATTTATATTAGGCTTTTGGGTGGGCATCTTCTCAACATCTCATTCTTTTTACTTTAAAAAAAATGTATCGGGTGATGAATGCACAAAGCTTCTTTTAATATTCTCTCATCCTCGTGATTCGAGAAAGTCTACCTTGATATTTGGTAATTTCTTTTTTTACGGAAGCCATTACTTATTTTGCAAACTTGTATTCTGATCGAAAAGGTATCGGAAGTGATCCATATCTTTCTCAAAACAAACTCAATTTCTACTTGCAAATAAGAACTCAACCGATGCATTTGAAGCTTGTTCTTCGAAGATGCTTGATTGCTCGATATCCTCAAGGATGAAGGAGTTTTGGTGCCATGGCCAAATCAGAAGTTCATCCTAGCCTTAATGTCTATCATGTGTCAGAGCATGATTACATGTGCGCGAGCAACATAGCATGGGAGATGGACAAAAACAGTTAAGAAGATGCAAGTCTGAGTTGGTCATCCTTCAATCAACACACCATTCCAACCCCTCAAGAAATTAGGACAAGGTGCCTATTTGACCACATATATGCAATGATGAAGAAATTGAGGTTTGTAAAACATTTGATGTTATTTATGACTTTAAACTCAAGAATACTAATCAATCAAAATGTCTCGGTGTGTGTGAATAGGCATGTGTTTTCAACAGTTCTTCCAAAAGTCAAAAGCTTTAAAGGAAAAGCTTGATCCGTAGCTGCAGGCCCTACAACCAAATATGACACAATTCATAATTGGAAAAATAGGTTCAGGAAAGCCTTATGTTTGACTCTTCAAAAAGCAAACCATACTTAAAACACTAACGGTTTTACATCACTGCAAGTCAGACATGGAGGGATTGCTCCAGAGCAATTTCCAGGATGACCGACCCACAAGGTTTGCCAATATTGGGTTGTAGTGAAGCCTTTTATTGTACTGGAGAAGCAAAACCGATATATTCCATGGGGATATGTTCATCTCCACTTAGGTGACTGACTTGAGAAATCTGCGTTTGGAGACCAAAAACAAGGTCATCAATGAAGGAAGTATTTTTTTAGGGTAACTGTATGGCAGCTGCCCTTAAAACAATTCGTTTATTTGTCCGCTCGGTAGGGAATCATTGACCACTTATGTTAATTACTTTCCTTTGTAATTAGAAGAGTTAGCTGACTTTTCCCTATAAAACAGTATTCGCGTAGGAGCGAGGAAGATCTACAATTGGCCTATGCAGCATAAAGTTCAAACTAGCATATTTCTTGCGGAAAATAACTCGTAAATGAAATAGTAAGAAACCTGCGATGAAAAGGGGCAAAGTGCACGTGTATATTCCCGAAGAAAAACCACACGGATTTGCCATATAGCATTATGCAAGATTCATAAAGCCAGCGTATGTGGAGTATGCAGTTTCACAATTATGCGAATTGATGGCTAATTATATATTTTTCGCCAAAAATAAGATTTTTATTTGACATGATGCGAAGATTGATATTGGACAACAGCATTCACCGTGATCAGATGAGTTTAAGGTATGCAGCCGAAAGAAACAGGTAAACGACGGGAGCGTGGACCAAAAAAAGCAAACATAGGCAATATCATCATCAGTGAACCAAATTAAAATAAAAAAGGAAGGCATCGTCTGAACTCAATAGCGGAGACAAGAACCCAATTAAGTAAGCAAACCAGAGAATTACTCACTGGTATGTTCGCCGACACTCGCCGGATGGGTTATTCTGACATCCCGGAACCCTACCGGAGGGTTACTCAAGAAAAAGGTCGGCGGAATGGTGGAACCCAAACAAATTTTACCCGCATTCTCACGGGGAAAGAGGAAAATGAAAAGTAGAAAGAGGACAAAGAAAAGTACCATATGAGTACATGATCCAGAGGAATGGGATAAAACCCAAAAATCTTATCTCGGGGTTTTTTACGCTATGACCCCTGAAATTGAATTCATCTGCACATTAGTCCGTATGATCTTTGTAAGTACATCTTCTACGGAATACGGCATTAACGGAAGTTCTATACTATGGATTTTGTGAGAATGCAGGCACTCAATTGCAACATGTAATTCGTTTGGTTGCAGGGTTGGGTAGGGTTGGGTTGGGGTATTATTCACAGAATCACAGGTGTACCTCCTCCTCAAAGTTTACTATTCACCAAGCCCAACCCAACCCTACCCAACCCTACAACCAAACGAACCCTTAAAAAGTTTATGAGCACAAGTGTTATGGGAAACCCGATAGGACAAGCTTATGAGCACAAGTGCTGTGGGAAAACTCGATAGGATGCAAGTGTAGATATCTTTTATTAATAAAGATCAGGCATAATTTGTAGCGTGCAATAATAGTTTAAATCTTAAAATATCTTGCATTTGTAAGCTAACTCTCTGGTTGATTTTCAAATTATATCTAAACAAAATATTGAATTTCTTTCAGAATTGAATAAATAATGATGATTAATCTGTGATATTAATACGAGCGGATAAATTTTTTGATTGGAATATAGATTTCTTCGTAAACATTTAACATTGCAAGAATGGTTTTTATATTGCATAGCTGTCCATATACCCGACGGGAAAATCTACATGTGATGAAAACAAGCTCTGTTGATTCATGGAAGTGCAATTTTGGTGTTGTTATTGGGGTTTTTATCAGTTGTGCCACTCTGAGATATTGCACTTTCAGTTATGCCCCTCTCTTTTAGGAATATCAGTTGTGCTCCCGACTTCTTATCGTTCTATCACTTGTGCCCCTCGGGTTAGTTGTCGTCCATCTTCAACATAAATAGACGTTTACTTTGAGGGCACAGTATGAAATAATTTTTTTAAAAAAATGGACTTGAATGCGCATCCCCTTTTTCTTCCTCCTCCTCCTCCCCCTCCTCCTTCCCCATCCTCTTCCTCGCCCTTCTCTTCCTCCTCCCAGCCTCCTGCTCCTCCACCCCCACCCCACCCCACCCCGACACACACACCCAGCCCCTCCCTCCGCCCCCATGCCTCCACCCCCGAGCACCTCCCCCTGCTGCCCCTACGCCTCTCCCTCTGCGCCCGAGCTCCTCCCTCCGCCCCGAGCATCTTCCCCCGGCCACGCGCTTCTCCCTCTACACCGAGCTCCTCCCCCCGGCCCTCGCGCCCCTGCCCCCATGCCTCCCCTTCCGCCCGCGCTCCTCCTAACCCCACCCCTCTGATGAATCTATGATTCATCACTTCAAAAGTCAAAAATAGAGCCTTGTTCCCGAGTAAATAGAAGCATATTTCCCTTTATAATGCATAAATAGCATTCATGCATACATACATAATACATACATTTTAGCAGTGCATTTGCATTTAAATAAGAAGCCAAAAATCCCTTGTAAAATATCCACTTACTAAAATAACCTTTTCCTTATAATATGTACTCCTTAGTTAATAATATAGGGAAGAAAGCCAAAAATCCCCCTTGTAAATTAGTCAATAAAGCCCTAGAATCCCTGGACAATAAAATACGCATAGATCCCTCACACAACTCCAAAATAGGTCTACTCACTCTTAGAATACTACACATTAAAAGACCTTTAAAATGAGACCAATTTCATCAAGTTTGGAGCTCGTATGAGAAAGTTGGGTTTTTGGGCCACTTTGTATACTACATATATGTATAAATTGTATCCTTGTATTTTTTGTATTATTCTTGACCTCATCTCCGTCTTTGGTCAACGTGAAACTTGTAGATCTCATGAAGATCTACAACTTTCATGTTTTGAGTTTTTCCAAATTCGGCCCCTTCTCTTTCTACACTCAATTTTCTTTTCAACCAATTACAGCAGGCCACGTGGTGCCCTCTGGTTGCGCCACGTGGCCCGCTGCCCTTGCCTCACCCGCCCGCAGCTACAGCCATTGGATCACCTTCTAGATCCAACGGCCTAGCTGCCTCCACGCACGCCTCAATTCTCAGCCATCCGATCATTCTCAGAACTCCATCAGCACCGCTCGTTCACGCCTCAAGCTGAGCGCGCCACGTGGCGCTTCGAGAACCGCTTGATCATACCCTTGATCCCTTCATCCAAACCGCTAGATCTCCTTTATTCCCACCGTTAGATCGCGCCCCAGCCTTTCATCTGCACCACCCGTTTCCGCCTTATTCCCCTCGCACCACGTGGCGCAATCGCACCCCTTGATCGATTCGCCTGCGATCTAATCCTACCCGGCCATTATCGCTTCTATCACCACCGTTGGATCACAAGATCCAACGGTGGAGACTTCGTCTCCTACCTCCGATCGCTCTCTCCCCCACGATCTCGACCTTGCGCAACACGCCGCCCCCTTTCTATTTTCGCCACCACGCCTGTCACCTTCTCCGACCACCAATGCCGCCACGATCTTCAACACTCTCCCCTCATCCTCGCCAGCTCCCTCACGTCCCACGACTACCACCAATGTCGCTCCACGCCTACCTCAAACTCCACCTCCCAGCGACTTAACCCATGGACTTAATCATATAAATCACTCCTCTCCGGCCATCGTCATGGCTATCCGCCCCTCGTGAGAGACGCCCCGAGCTCTGAGCTTCCAGTTAGTGACAGAAATTGAGAGTTTCATTGAGCGATAACGTCCGCCTTCTTCGGCGAGATCCTCGGCCTCCGTCGAGTCGCAGCCCTCCTCCACCGAGCCACTGCTTGAGCTCAGGGAGCCACCGACCCTTCGAGCGACGACCTGGAACTCAAGGAAGAGTTCCAATCCCCAGGTGACGCCTCCATCCATCTCCGATCTTCGCTTCCTTTTTCTTCGCTTTTTCTCGCTTTTTATTCGTCGCCTCCGGTCATCTTCTCGCCTCCATTCCATTCCGCCGAGCTTCGAATCGGAGCTCCCATCTTCGCGGTAGCCTCCACGCCCTCCGACGACACCTTCCATCTTCCAGCAGCTCAAGCTCCGCCACTTGGCCGGAGCTCCTTCGTCAGACCACCTCCGTCTGCCTTAGGCCTCGCCAGTCAACCACCCACCTTCACGAGTGCACGCACGAGCTCCGGCTCTGCCTCTAACACCTGTAGGTACCCCTCTGCTCATTGAACGGAGGTTCGCCGGAGCCGACTTCAAGCTTCATCGCCATCGACTTCAGACAGCCCTCCGCCGCTCCTGAGACCATCAGGATCTTCGCCGCCACACCACGAGTCTTCTGGGATCGCTCCGAGCAATCGGAGAGCTTCATCGACACGAGGAAGGATGGGCAGAGCAAAGGCAACTTCGCTGGAGCCCCGCCATCTCCTCCGCGGGCGGCGGAGGACCAGCGGAGGAGACGTACAGCTGCCGTTCGATCACGACGATCGAACGGTCCACAGCAAGCCACATCGCCTCTCAGCTGGGAGTTACAGGAGTCATTGGATCCCTTAGATCCAACGGCGCCTAGTGCGCCACGCGTATCCCCTCCGCAGCAGCTCTCAGCCGTTGAGATCTCATCTGATCCAGCGGTGGACCTTCATCCACGTCGCCATCTCCATCGAATCCAGTAGCCGTTGGATCAATATAGATCTAACGGCTTGAGGTCACGCCACGAGTCTTCATCGCCATCCATCGGATCGAGCTCGATCCGAGGGTCCACAGCATGCCACGCAGCTTTGGTCCGAGCCTCTTCCCCGAGCCTAGGCTCGGATCGCCCGAGCCTCACTCCAGACCTCCAAAAGCGCCCGAGCCGAGCCCCGAGCTTCCGCAACTGTCCGAACCTAGGCCGCCCACGTGAGGAGAACGTGTGGCCTGGGAAATTTACACAGAGGCCCCTAGAACTTTCAAATATTGCAAAAAGGTCCCTGTGAAGCAGATCCCACGTGAGGAGCGCGTGCCTTGTGGTGAAATTGCACTCGAGTCCCCAGCATAATAGGTAATTGCACTTAAGTCCCTGTCAGCATATTTACTTTATGTATTTTTATTTTCCTGTATTGCATTTACACCCTTGTGTTTGCACGCATCCCTAGGTTGCGATTTACATCATTTTTTAATTCTAAAAGTTGCATTTTGTTGAGAAACTTGTCCTCTGTCTATTGGGCCACGTGTCATGTTTTTGTAATTTCAGTGGAATTTTAAATGAATTAATTGGTTGATTTGTGGAATATTTTGCCCAGTGACACCTTTTAATTTCTAGTTAATTCTCTGTGATTCTAAAAATCCTTAAAAATTCGCAGTAGCTTAAGGACAGTAATCTTAACATTCTATAAAAATTTCATGTCATTTGCATACATATCGAGGCCTAAATAAATTGCTGAGTGATTTTCTCATATTAATTTTAATAAATTCATTTCGCATTGAAATTAAGATCTGTCAATTTTCCTAGATTCCTTATCATTAGTGCTATCTTATCTCTTGAAAAAATTGTGATTTGTTATTTATTAAAAATTAAATAGTGAAAATCACCCTGTCTGCATATTTAATTCACAGCAAATTCATTTAGTGTCTAAAAAATCCAAAAAAATTAGGGTAGCTCATTTTCATCATAATTAATCATCTGGCCAATTTTTAGAATTTTTGGACTTCATTTGATATCTTAATTGAATTAAACGTTAGATTGGCCTATTGGTTACATGTGTCTGCACAGAAAATAAAAAAAACAAAAAAAATTAATTCCCTGAAAATCCAACACTTGATATTTGCTCAAAATTCACCTAAGGAGACAGATGCCTCTCTGAGTTCGACCTTGGACTTCCACTAAGTAAAAAAATCCGCCACTTGAAATTAACTTGACATTAATTAATAGTGGTTTTTGATTAGCCTCTCGTACCTGACTGCAATGAACGATTTAAATTAATTTGGACATTAATTTGACCGGATTAACAAAGGGTGCGGGGGGACTATCACCCTCCGCCCCCAGCTCCTCCCCCATGCCTCTGCACCGTCCGTGCCAACCTACTCCTCCACCCCCACTACCTGCTGGGATGTGCGTGGGAAGGTGCTGATGGGATCAAGAACTTGACCATGACTCGCGGCCTCATCATCGACATGTTGCTTCTACTCCTCTACGCAACAACCATGTGGAGGGGAGGTGTGCTCTCGAGGGATCGGGGATGATTAAGAGGAGGGTCTGGAGGGTGAATGGCAAAGGAGAAGGGGTCGGAGGAGGAGGAAGGGTTGGAGGGTAGGGAGGATGGAGGAAGAAATGATAAGGAGGTGGGGGCTTTTCTTCCAGATATGCCCCTATTAACTACACCGTGATTTGATTAAATCACGGTTAAGTTCAATTAACTAACGACCAATGTAGCGGAGGGGCACAAGTGATAGGACGACAAGAAGTCGGAACACAAGCAATATTCACAAAAATGGAGTGGTGTAACTGATATTACAATATCTTCAAGGGGCACAACTGATAAAAACCCTTGATTTTATCTAAGCAAGCCAAAGGTTGAATTCGATGAAGCGAACTTTTAAAGAGCTAAATAATGCATGCAACATAAGTGACCAAACTGATAAGTGTATGTATGCAACAGGTAGGTGTATGTGAATCTCATTATCGGTGTTTTTGTGTCATTTGAAGTATTTTTATTTGGTTTTTAAACTTTGTTTTTAAATTTTATATTGTTTATTTCTTTAAATATATTTTGATTGTTAGTTAATGTTTAGTTTTTTAAAAAAAAGTTTTATGAAAGAGTTTTTACTTTTTAAATGTAATGCTTGGGTCCAAACCACACGAAACCAAATTCGGATCTGACCCGACTCGAGTCTGCTTGATCTGATAAAAATCTGATTTAATGTCAAACGAGCTTGGATCGATCCAAAGATCATGGATCGAGTTCTGTCCGAGGAGGTTTGACCAAAGTCGATCGCATTGCACCCCATGTCGCATAAAAAAGTTTGCGGCGGGATGCGCGAGATGAAGGAGACCATCACTAATTTCGTCTCGACGAACCTGGACCAACGAAAATCGACCGTTTATAAATCGAGGTTGTTTGGTCGATTTTAATCGTAAAATTTAATGAGGAATCAGAACCATATTTTGTCAAATTCTGAACTCATCTTATGATGGAAAAATATGAATATTGGACTCATTTTGATCATCATTTCGAGACGGCCAAAACATGTCATTACATGCCTGATCGGAGATTCGTGGTGGCAATGATGATGATTTAAGCATTGCATCAATGATAGAAATAAAAAAAAAGAATAAATAAATAAAACCCAGCGCACTCCCTTGATTAATCTCCATTTCATCACCTTTATTCTATCATTTTGACCTTAAAAATCCTGGCTAGTGCATGTAAATACCCTTTATTTGCACAAATTAACATTCATTCTTTGATGTATAAATATTGTACAAAATGTTGTTTTAATGCCAAAATTATAGAATAAAGAAAAGAAGAGAAAAGGAATAAAATACCAAAGGTGTTTTATGACCCTAAACACCGAGACCTAGGCATCTTGATGACTGGGTTGACAATGAATAAAGTAGGAGGAGATAAGGGCTAATAATACAATAAAATCCCATTTATTAATAATTATTTGATGTATTTTTGGGACTCCTTTTATTTTCTACTTATTATACCTCAAATAAAGAAACTTTGTGCATGAAAGTTGTAGATAATAATATATAGAAAATTGCAAAATTAATTTCAAACAAAAATAATATACAGTATACTTTCTACACTTTAAATAAGAAGACAAAATCCCAACTTCACGGACCCATATCTCTCAAATAAAGACAAAATATAAAAAATCACTTTAATAGTTTATAACTTTTATTAATCTATTTAATGAAGGTAGTTTCATTTTTTTGGAGTTAAGTTGTGACAATATACTCGAATAAAACAATCATTTTATTTATTATTTTTTATTTTTTGAATTTTATATTTTTATAATTTTGTAAATATTTTTTATAGCATATGTACATACTAAAACTAAAATAAAACCACAAATAAAAATTAAAATAAAATAATATATATATACCTGGATGAAATACATATACTTTAGTCCTATATATAATATACCCTTGTTTATTTAAGTGTAATTTTTATATCAAAATAATAACAAAAATATATTTAAGTATATAAAAATAATTTATAATTATATAAACTAATAAAATAAAATAATAAAATCAAAAATACAAAATAAAAATAAATTGCTTAATACATAAATAAATACACCTATACATGAAACCCTAAATATTAACTTGTAAACAAAAGGCTCTAAAAAATAAAAAAATCATGTTAAAATAATGTAAAAAATAATAAACATTTTCTATTTTATAACTTAAAATTATTAAAATTATTTAATATTTATTATAGAATTTCAAAGTATTTTGGGGGCTAGTTTTTCCTAGTTGGTCTACGTAAACCAACCCGGTGGCCTGGAGAGTTGACTCTGGTCAACTTTCTGACCCGCCTCCCTAGCCCTTGTCAGAACGTCTTCTGACCCCTTTCTTCTTGATTTTCTTCCCACTGATTCTTTCACCAATTGGCTTTGATTCCTTCTGCTCTTTTGATCCTCGATCTTTGCTATTACACACGCACATCTCTTCTTGATCGGCGCATCGCTGAATCACGCCAACTACCTCATTCTTCCCATCATCTCATTCGCATGTACATAAACCCCTTCGATTCCTTCCTCTTCGATTGAATGCCTTTTGACCAAGTTTGTCCTTCTCTCTAATGCTCCGGATCGAAGCCAGTGACAGGGCTTCCCCAGCCATCTCGAGCGGAGTCATGCGAGGTTGAAGGTCACTTCCACCACGACCTCCGCTGCATGCCGGCATTGAGGTCGAGCTTCGTGGTTTTACAACCACTGAAGTACTTTTATTATTTTCTTAGTTTAGTTTTAATCACTAGGTTTATTTAGTTCATTTGTTTTGAGCTTTAATCGCGTCATTTAGCCTTAAAATCCCAAAACGTAGTTCGCCGGAGCTACCGACTATCCTCGCTTGTTTCTCAACCATGCTGGCCACTTCATTCGTATCCCTAATGCCTTCTACATATTTTCCCACCTCCAAACCACATCGAATCCACCCAAAACGAGATACTAACGCTCCTTCCTCCGCCTTGACCAGAGCGCCTCCGCCCGATCCACCCACGCCTCATTTCATCACCTGGAGGGTCGGGGCAATTTTCCCTCGACCCTTTAACCCCTTTTTGCAGGTACCTGGAGCACAAGGATGCCTGGTGGGAATTTTGACCCTCGTCGGACCCAACTGGAGCAGCCCAGCTTCCCCGACCTCATGGGCAGCACGAACTCCTCTCTCCTGGCGATTTTAGACTGTCGGGGAGCTTTTGGACCACCTAACAACAGCGGAGGACGCTAGAGAGAGGAATTCGTGTCGATTGAAGTTCGCCACTAGGGAGTTCTTCCCCAGTTCTTGCTGGTCATCTCTGCACCATTAGATCGCCTTCATTCTCCAGATCATCCAACCGTCGTTCGATCCTTTGCCTTGCAGCCATTGATCCCCCACAGATGATCTGATCTTGGTCGTCTAAAGCAAAGCGTCATCGGCCGTTTCTGTGGTGACACGTGGCATAAGTGGATTAATCATCGCCGCACATTCGTGCCCATTTTAGGTATTTTGCACTTTTGCCCAGCACTTTTTGTATTTAATATTTTGAACTCAATAATTCATCTATCGTTATAATATTTTAGTGTATTTTGCAAAAAAGACCCTCAAAGTTTTGGTATTTTCATATCGATCTACGCTAGCTCACCTCACGTGCAGTCCCACGTGAGGTGGGTATTTTGCAGCCGAGGCCCTGGAGTTCATTGAATTTTATTTTGACCTAGTCACTTCTTATTATAGTATAATTATTTTGTGAGAACTGTAAAGAGACCCTCACATTTAATTTCATTTAAATTTACACCCTGCTGGGCCATATATTTTTGTGTGTTTGTTGTATTTATTTAAAATATCAACAATGCTAAAAAAATCCAAAAAAAGGGGTAGGTTCCTGGATGCTTGTGTTTTCACGCTTTAATTTTATTTATGCATTTTAGGATCTTTTATTATTTATTAATAATCCATTTGAGCACATTTTTGCCCTGTCTACATAATAAAATACCCAAAAACATAATTTTTTTGAAAAAAAACCAAAAAAAATATATATTGTGTTTATTTATTCTCTAACTCCAGACACTGAAAACCCTAAAAATAGAAAAAGAAAATCCATAAAAAATCAAAAGGCTCTAAAATCCAGTATAAAAAGAGTAAAATTCATAAAAATTCAAAAAAAAATGGTTTTTGTTTTATAATTTTATTTATATTATTATATATCTGTTAAAATTTATTTGAAGAATTTTGGAGCTATTTTTCTTTTTTTCCCTCTTCATTTCAATTTCGGCTATTTACTTAATCATTGATTTAGGGTATTTTTTAGTTTCAAATTATATAAAAGTTAGCAAAATTCACTAAAAAATCACAAAAACGGTAAAAAAACATTTAAAAATCAAAAAGATTTTATTTTTTGAATTTTGAGTATTTTTAGTTATATATATATTCATATTACTCTATCTTGTATTTATAGTCTTATATTCCTATTTTACTTCTTTTAAAATTGGGAATGTTAATATTACTTGATCCTAAAATAGATCAGAAAGAAAAATTATTTGTCTTGGGGCGAGTGATCCCCTCATTGTCTTTGCATTTACTTGCTTACGTACACACTAAGGTTAGTGCCCAAATCCCATAAGCCAACCTAAGTGTTTGTACAATTTTTTGTGATTCTCACCTAACTCTAAAAAACAGACAGAGATAAAAAGACCGAACTTTCACGATCTTCACCGAGTTGAGTACGTGAACTGAGGGGTGTGTTTTGTCTTTTGCGAGTTTATTTGTGATTGTTTGTGTGCATACTCGATCGTCTCCATGCATTTGCACCTTTCTTATCACACCTCTTGATTTGACCATCGTGCTCTCCCGATCATTTTTCTTTGGTTTCAGAGATGGCCGACTGGAGTGAATATTGTCTGTACTTTACGGATCCCTCATACTCTCCAATCGGTCCACCTCCATTTTTCCAGGAGGACTTTGCTCCTGATTTTTCATTTTGTACACATCCCGCCTCAGCCACAGTATCAGGCCCCGGACTTTTATCCATCATCACCTTTCACATTATCCACCTTCGCATCCACCCGAAACTGGTCCGTTGGAGTCATCTCTCATGGAGTCCACTCTTGAGCACTTGACCCAGATGATGGAGCATATGAGACAGAGGATTGATGACCTCACTAGTATAAATAAGAGCCACCATAATACTCTACCATTTGAGGATATGGGTTCATTCCAGGATTATCATGAGAGCTTACAATCGTCAAAAATACAAAAAATGAAAAAATTTTAAAAAACACAAAAAGATTTTGGGAGACACGTTGTTGATTCATTTTGTGAGGAGAGGGCCCACCTGTCAGACCATTTGCCCATGCACTCATTCACCCCTTGTCCCACCTTTGACCCCGAGGACGACACTATACAGACTACTCTTAGTCGTCCTTATGTATATGTTGATTCCGATATCCTCCCTTGTATGGAGGAGATCAAAAAATTCAAAAAATATTGACTGAACCTGAAGTGATGGCCACTATTCATGAGATCATTCAAGCCCCACTTCACCAGGTCATGACCCATTTTTTTGCTCATCAACCCAAGAAGAGAAAGCGGAGGAGCAGATCTGAGCATCATATCTTGACCATGGCCATTGCCCATACCATCACCCACCGCCCTTCTTCTAGGAAAAGGAACACAATTACACCTCTTGTGAGTTGCACCATCTCTGACCATACATGTGATCACACTCTCCTCGATGACGGTGCTTTAATTAGCATAATACCCTTCTCATTGGTACAATCTCTTCAATTAGGGCCTCTCAAGAAAACCAGGATGATTGTTCAATTTGCTGATGGATCATAAAAGAGGGGGCATGAGCTTCACTACGGATTTTGGTGCATTGCTCATGGAGAACGACACCCCTTGGAGCACTCTCCAATCAACCTGGGACGAACCTTTCTCGCCTCTGCGAGGGCCATTATAGATTATGGATCTGGAGAGATTTGCACCTACTATGGACTAGAGACCCGCATCCCACGAGAGCGTGCCTGTGTTAGCCGACCCCGAGGCATATGACCCATCTGGTGATATCAGAGAGGTATGCTTTATGACTAATGGTGAGATCCGAGAATTCCTCTCCAAGGAGGAAGACTCGAAAAGCATTGACCTTGAAGTCTCCTCTTCATGTGATTGGCGTTGTGTTGATAACATCTGCGGGATTTACACGATTGATACCTTTGAGCGGAGGGCAGCCATTACAGAGACTGATGAGGCTGATTTGATCTGATTGCTTTTATAAATGAATTCAGGCCCTTTGATGAGGATGATGATCTGGTAGAGACCTCGCCGGATGAACTTGACCTTACTTCTTCTGATGATGAGTTCGCCACTTTTCACTTCGATATATGCGAGCCTTCACTGGACGAACCTGACCTGACTACTTCCATACAAGAGTTCGTCCCATTTCTTTTTGATGATGACCTAGCGGAGACCTCCCAGGCAGGGCCTAGCCACACTTCTTCCACTGACCGGTTCGTGCATTTCCGCTTTGAGACTACTACAGACCTTCCCCGAGTCGACCCTGATCGGGTTGTGTCAGCTGAGGACCCCGATGTTGACCTACACCTTGTTCGATCCATTCCTCTGCAGTCTCGCAAGAAGGTTCACTTTCTACCTTCTTGACTTCTGTACATCCATTCTCTTGTATATTCTCATTCATTTTCTTTCGTCCATCCACTGTATCACTCATCCACCCCATTTTCGTGTGAGCCTTGCTTAGGATGTACTTTGTCCTAAGTATAGGGGGTGGTGATGAACACGAATTTCACCTCTTTAATAATGAGGAGTTGTAGTATAGGAAACGAAATTCGATCAATCAAAAACCACAATATTTGAATATTGTGGTGAATTTTTCTCAGTAAGTGTACTAAGGTCGAATACAGGGAACGGTAATTTTTAGTTGTATGGTTTTAAATTAATTTAAATAATTAATTATTCGTAGTGTTAATTTCTGCGTCGAAAAAATACAATGCAATGAAGTGAGATGCGAAAAAAATGGAGAAAATAAAGCACCAGATATATGAATTATGAATTTTCATCCAAATAAATTAGTCAGTATCCTCAAAGTGAAATCACAGATCAAATAAATATAATCAATTTAATTCTAGATGCAGGCAAGGGTCCAAAAAGATATATGATTAATCCTGCAAATATTTAGATCAATTGAGAAGAATTATCCTCAAACTTCCCTATAATCTAATCCTCGGATGAATCAATTTTTAATCACATGAAAAGTCAGGTAAAATAATTAAGCTCTCCTCAAATGACTCTTGCAGAAAATATATCCTTAATTTAAAATCACAGATCGTCACAAGAGAATTATTCAGATAGAATTCCACAACCGAGCCCCCCGTGGAAATTAAATCCTCAAAGATTGATCATCAATAGTCATAAGAGGATTGATTAATTTAAAATCCTCAGTATATCCCTGCAAAATAGATTGTCAATTTCTTCAATTTAAGATAGCACTAATAAGTCAAAGATCAACCTACACAGATGAAAAGGTTCAAATAATGACAATCATCAATAATCAGCCTTAGATCTGTCTACAAATTATATGAAATGAAAGAGCACAGAATAAGCTTCAAAATGATATATTATGCGTTAAAAATTGAGTTCATATGAGCGAGATATGATAAAATAAAATTCATGGACTAAAATGTAAGAAAAAGTTAAGTTTTTTTCAAAGAAGTCTCTGGGGGACTTATCTGAAAATTTTGAGATTCGGCTGGAGTCTTATGTAAATTTCCTAGATGGGGGATATGAATGTTATTTCTGGAAGAAGCAGGGGCTTTGCTACAAATAGCCCCCATCGTCACGTGTGCAGCACGTGCAATGGAGGCTCGACAGGTGGAGTTGGGATTTGGAGCTCATGAGGCTCCACGTGGTCGTTGGGTGTGCTTCAGGACCCGAGCCTTAGGTCTGGATCCTCGGATCTGCAGGTGGCTGATGAATATATGATTCATCACTCTAAAAGTTGAAAATAGAGCTTCGTTCCCAAGCAATTAGCTGCATATTTCCATTTATTATGCATTGTTCGCATCCATGCATCTAGAATTAATGTTCGCATTTTACCATTCATATTTTCATTAAATAAGAAGCCAAGTTCACTTGTAAATATTCACCTGTATATTATCCAAATTTACCTATTTTTATCTATTTTATACTAAATCCAAATCCAATAAAACCAACTCTATAGTGTATATATTACTAACACTAATAAAGACAAAATATCAGAAAAATACCAGCATGTAAAAGTGTCCAATAAAACCCAAATCCAAGTTTGAGGCTATGAACCTTAAAATGCACATATCTCTCTCATACAGTGTTTGATTTAGGTGTACTCCCTTTTAAAGTAATATATATTTAAAGACTTCAAAACAAGGCCAATTTCATAAAAATCAGAGTTCATATGTAAAACTTGAGTTATGGGCCCCTATTGTATATTGTACATATTGACTAAAATGCCTTTATTTTATCTTTTTATTTTCTTATTTATTAAAAATCCAAACAAATTAAATTAAGTTGTAAATATTACTTTCATATTTTCTCTAATTTTATTTTGAATTTTCTCTTATTTAAAAATGACAAAAAATATGCAAAATATACAAAATACGGTATTTTATACCTATTAGATACCACCCAAAAATACACTTTGTACATATGATTTATTCTGCTTTTTAGTCCTTCACAAAAGCTGTAGATCTTGTCAAGATGAGCAACTTTCGTGTTGACCACTTTTTGATTTGACCCTTTTTTGTTATTTCTTTTTTATTTTTATTTACATTTAATTTTTGATTTTTCTGATAGTGACACGTGGATGCTCCTGGAGCCGCCACGTGTCAGCCATATTTTTATTTATTACTTCAATTATTATTTATTTAGTTATTTACTTTAACTAGTTTATTCTAATTATTAGTATTCACTATTTATTATTTTTATTGTTAATTAATTAATTTTAATTTAATTTTTATTATTTTTGCCACGTGGCAGTCCCAGGTCATGCCACATGGCCACCCCTCCCATGTTCCCCTTTGTTCCTTCCTCCGCACGCACGCACTCCGCCTTTCGCGGCGAGGCTTCCTCCACCTCGTGCAGTTTGCGGCAACCGCCTGCTCCGCCCTTCGCGGTGGCGTCTCTCCCATCCAACAGCCTCTGTGCCTTGCAACGCACTCATCTCCCACTCCTCCCTCACTCACTCACCAACCTCCTTTATAAGGAGCTCCTCCTCCCCCATCGCACAGCATCTGTCGTTCTCCTAGAGAAGAGGCTATCAACCATCAGCTCCCTCATGGTGACAACACGAGGGCATCTCGATCGAGCGACTGATGAACGCCAAATTTGCCTCTTTAATATTTAATAATTGTCGTAGTATGGGAGGCAAATTCGGTCAATAAAAAAAACACAATCTTTGAATGTTGTGGAGTATTTTTAACTTGGCAAGTCTACCAAGGTCGAACATGGTGACACAGGCCTCTTTCATATATGTATCGAATTTTGTTTGAAGTGTGATTATCTACTCATTTTCAAGTCTTCATGCAGATGCCCAAAATAAAATGCAGATTAGATGATGCAAAAATGATGCATGTATTGTTATTTTATTTTTCAATGCAATTATAAGATGATGCATGTTCAGAATGAATGAATGAATGCAAGGGATAGCCATGCAAAAGATGAGTTACAGATATGCCCCAGAAATTATGAGCACAGAATATGATTTAGATTCAGAGTCAATATGAAGCAGAAAAATTACGAGCGAGCATCTATTAATGACAAAGACATATAAAGCAAAGGACACTATAGACATAAAAAATTCATCATATTTCAATTAGTGTCAAATCAGAAAATTAACTAAGCCATTAGATAGAGAATAATATAAGTAACAAAATGACACTGAAATCATGCAACTTGGAATTAAGATGCTCAAACTATGAAAGAAATAACGCAGAGGCATAAATGCAATAAAAATGTGAGAAATACAAGATAAATAATTACAAATAGGTCCCTAGAAGGCCCTATTTGCAATAAACAAATCCCGGAGGGGGCCTCTATAAATTTTCTAATATGCGTAGGGGCATAAGTACAATTTCCATAAGTTGCGAGGTCCTACCTACAAAATACCCAGACGGGCGTGTGAGGCACACACATGGGGACCAAAATACAATTTTGAAACCTTCTGGGGTCCTTCGTGCAATTTACCCAGCACCTCATGTGCAGGACACGCGAGGAGCTAGGCTCGGGAGGCACATCAGGTTTGGTCCATGTAGCAGGTTCCGGTGGCTCAGTGCGAGGTTTTGTGGACCGAGCCTGGAGGATCGGCGTGAGGCTCAGGCCGGCCACGTGGTGTCACAAGGGTCGTCCGATCGAATCGATCGGGCGGTATCTGTACTTCATCGTCTTCCTTCTCCGTCGCACGATGGGCGGCAATTTCTGAGCTCCGACAAAGTACACAAAACTCCACCTTGCTCCCTCTCGCGTCCTGAAGATAGAAGATCGGTCCTGAGGTGTCGTCGTTGAAGCTCGTATGCCGGAGGTCAGTCGGCACGGTTTGGATTGTTGTGTCTATAAGAGGTCATCGGAGGAGAGGTTCGCGAACTAGGCTCCAGCGAAGGTTCGACCATTGAAGATGTGGACACCTACAAGCATTTGCTAAGCCGAGGCGTGTTGTGCGTGGAGTTGTGAGGTGAGTGGAGGGCCATGGTGGCGATGGGAAGCGGAGGCCCAGAGCTTCTTCTCCGATAGAGCAAGGAAGAAAGGGGTGGGGTCGGAGGAGGTTATGGAGAAAGGGGAAGGGCGAGCGGAGGCGTTGGCATGGATGACGGTGATTTGGTAGAGCTCAGGGGATGGTTAGGTGGTGGTGGAGTGTAGCGTAGAAGACGGATAAATTGGGAGAAAAAGTAAAGAAAATGTGGGAGAAGAGTACCTCGTCGGAAGGGGAATTTGGTGGGGGAGGCGGCTGATGAATCTGCGATTCGTCATCTTTATTCATTTATTTTAGCTTAAAATCCCTTATAAAATACATGTATATAATACTAACTCCATGCTCTTACTAACTTGCATCTGTGTGTAAATATTGTATATTTGTATATTATTTTAACCTAAAATAAATAAATAAATACAGAAAGAAAGGAAAAAAAGAAAAGAAAAAAAGAGGAAGAATGTATATATGTAATAGATACAGGCTGACCCGAACCTCGAGAGAAGGTCAAGACTTGACCTGATCGACCAGGAATAAAGTAGGGAGAGATAGGGTCCTTAATCAGAAAATCCAAAAAAATGTGTGCTGTGTATATTTGTATACTACACTATTTTATTTATACATGAATTGACCTCAAATCAAATAACTTTCAAAACCAAAGTTGTGAATAAAAATGTGTCCTAAATAATAAAAATAATTGCACAATCAAATCTTGTATAGAATAAAAGCAACCACACTTGGAAAAGCCACTAAGCGATAATTGAAAGATCAATTCCGGCTCCACATGAACTCAAATTGAACCAAATTCACTTCCTTCGTATTCTAAATTAAATTATCTTTAAAATGGATGTAATTTCATAATTTTTGGAGTTACGGGTGAAAAGTTAATTTTCTGGGGTGGCTTGTGCAATTTTCCCATGTATTTTGTACATATTGTATTTGTAGATATTTGTATATATTTTTACTAATTATTTAAACTAAAAATAAAAGAATAAAAAAATAAAACAAAAAAACTAATTTGCTTATTTACCCATGTATATAATGTCATATATGTATATAGCATATGTATATAGTTAATTTTCTTAACTAACTACCACAAAAAATAAAAAAATAATATTTATTTTTCAAATAAATAAAGTGACGAAAATAAAGTAACTAACTCCATTATCTTTTCTATTTATATGGCTCCTTCCCCTTCATTCCAACTTGATCAATCTTTGGTGAGAGGAGCTCGATCTCCGAGAGTCTTCTTGTCGCAGAAGGGTGCCTAGCCTCTGAGCCATCCAGTGACAGTGCATTGGCCTTCGTTGAGGTGATTAGGGTCTTTTCCGCTCCTAAGGTGAGATCCACGTTTTCTCTTATTTTTACCCTAGGTTAATCGTAATTTATTTTTGCGTATTTTTTCGTCGTCGTCATTTTTTTTAATCTAGATCTTAAAATCCATCACAAATTGATTCACCATCGATCTCGAGTTTTCATCTCATTTTCTTGATCTCTCCACATCCACGTTCTATCCCCCACGATCTCTTAACTCCGGCTTTGCAGGTGGCCGGAGAATCAGATTTGATTCTTCCATTTCACTGGATCCCCGTTCGCGTATTCCGTTTGATGTTGGGATCGAACCATCGTGTTCGCATCATAATTGTTTATAAATAAAAAACAAAAAAATATTTTTTTTAACATTTGTTTTGTAGGAAAATTAAAAAAATACATTTCTTCTGTTTCTATTTACAATATAAAAAAATTCAAAAATTTAAAATAAAAATAATTATTTTTTTATTTACAATTGATTCTCTTTCCATAAAGAAATGACGCAGCGGCTGCCTCTGCACGTCCCAACGATGCTAGCCCGCTCCTCTGCCACCGCCGCACCTTGGGCGGAGCCGCCACCGCTGCCAGCCATCTGAAGACCCTTCTGCTCCATCGCCAACCTCCGCCTGGGGCGGAGCTTCTCTCCTCCCACTCGCCAACGTTGCCCGCATTCAAGCAGCCAGCAACGACACAGCCTGCCGCCGCTTCTGTCGACCGACGCCCACATGTGCCCCGCTGTGTCTTCAACGCCGGCCGCGTCAACACCTGTCCGCCAGTCCAGCGGTGCGCCTGCGTGTGCATCCCCGCTGCTCTGCCTAGGCACGGTGCCACACACCACTCCTGGCGGCCTTCCGCCTCAGCCCTCTGCCGTCGACAAGCACCATTGCCCCCCCCCGGCGTCGACGATACGCGAGGCCACCACCAACGCCATCTTCTCCCCTTGCTCCACTAGCGTTGGAGCCCGATCTCATCTCTTGCACGCCCGTGCCTGGAGGAGAAGAACAGAGATGGCGACGCAAGATCCCCCTTGTTTGGTGCTTTTTGGTAAACAACGAAGGCAACAAAGAACCCTAGGGTTCTTGAGAAGTTTATATTGGAAAAAGTACAATTATGCCCATGAAGGTTTCAACAATTGCAAAGAGGAACCCAACTCCAATTAGTCACGTGCACTTTACGTGTTTATTGGGTAAAATTACAAAAATTTCCTTCTATTTATTTCTGGTTATTCTTTCATATAAAAACTTTGAATATTTGCAGTTTAGTCCTTGACTTGCAGACCTTATTTTGCTTGCTTTTCTTATTAAAAAGAATATTTTCTTTTGTCAATAAATCTTCCAAAAATCATGCTATGTTCCTGATGTGTGTATCTTTCTAGCTTAAACTTTTCATCACAATTTGTCATCATTTATTATTATTAAAAAATAAAAAAACAATGTCTTTTTCTTTTCTTGAATTTCAAATATTCATAAAAAATTGAATATTTCTCTAAAAATTCCAAAAAAAGAGTAGTTGTATTTTATTGTCTTTTAATTTCTATCGATTTTTTGTGCGTTAATCATTTATAAAACCCAAAAAATTGAAAAACATCAAAAATCTTACCAAAATCACAAAAAATTCTACAAAAATTCAAAAATCATGATTTCATTTCATGTTTGTAGATAGTTGCTTCTATTTCATTATAAAATTAATTGCCAGGAGTTTTGGGGCACTTAAATTATTTTTAAGTTGCAAATTACTCCATGTTGTGCACTGTTTCTCATTTTTGTCACTGCTTGATTTTTTAAAAATTGCAGAAACATCTGAAAATTCTATAAAAATTCTCAAAAATATTTCAAAATCTTTAAAACACAAAAATATTTTCTCAGGTTTTTTTCAGATCATTTTTGATATAAATAAAAAATACAAAAAGAGTTTAGTGTGTGTAGTTCTTGACTTGTGCATATTGTTCTTTATTTGAAATTAAAAAAATTACAAAATTAAAATAACTAAAAATTTGAAAATCAGAAAATAAAAATATAGACATAAAAATATTAAAAAAAGAAAAGAAAAAGAAAAATTCTACAAAAACCAAGGATAGTTTGCCTTTGAGATTCCTACTTTTCTATTAATTGATTTTCATCGATTATTTGAATAACCATCGGGAATTTTAGCCTCCCTAAGTTTGATCATGTCCACTATACATGTAAATAGGTAGCAAATATTTCTCTTGCTCGTATTACTTATTCTTTGTAATTATTCTACAGCGAGAGAAGAAAAAAAATAAAACTGTTTATCTGCCATGGGATTTTTGGGGATAACAACGACTTTATCATATCATCCATTAACCAATCTTCGAATATCATGTGCCAACAAAATGGCGCCGTTGCCGGGGAGGTACTGCGAGAGTAGTTAGGTTTCTCTTTTGACTTGCTCTTCTTGGTTGCATATATTTGTGTATATTTTTCCACATTCACTCCATTGTTCATATTCACTGTTTCATTTCATTTTTTCTCTTATTTGATAATTGTGTTTCTTACATATTCTCTATTTTCTTTTTCTTGTGAGGGCCCATGGAGCGAAGGAGGCGATCCTAGGTGAGCCAAAGCACCGAAACGACGCGGAGGTCGCTTGATTCTTCACCAAGCTGCAGGATAGCGTGAGAAGAAGAGAAGAAGAATTGAAGGAAACCCAAAGAGAGAGAGAGAGAGATTTTGTTTAATTTATTTATTTCTAGCATGTGAACTCTTGTAAACGGACATTCATTTGTTGCGAGGTATGTTTCGCCAAGTGCCGGTGCACTTGGGGGACCTCATCGGATTTGTTTTCATCGCTTTTATTTTTCTTTGTTTCACGCAAATTTCGTGAGCTACCTATTCATTGGTTTAATTAATTTGCTTAAGCTAGGTAATTAATTAGGTCCAAACACCCTAAACAAGAATTTTTGTACCTATATATTTTTGTACCTATATAGTAGAGCGTAATTTGAACTTAGTCAACTTAATTTGTTCTTGCCCGTTAATAGAAGCTATCTTCTAGGACGGTTCACTTGCATGTGCATATAGGTAAGTTTATTTTTATGTATATAAATTCTGCGTGGATCACTTGCATGTATAGTGCTGGCGATAAGGTACGCATCTCTAACCCCTGCATGCATCATTGTGTTTAATCGCACATTGGTATTTTCGATCTCCTTTTTTTATTTTCACTCACATAAGTTAAAAAGGAAATTGGACACTCGGTCTGCGATTCTTTGAAAATATTTTAACCAAGTGACAACTGCCTAAAATACAGGACTGTTAAAGAAAACACCTAAAATAAACATAAGGAAAAATCATTATTTTTGGGAGAGTAACCCACCATTGTTTGGTTTGTATGTAGCGAGAGAGCGACCCGCACACTAGGATAGAACCACGCCTGAACTCTTTTCAGACTACTATCTTAGGTTAGTCGTTCTCCAGCGAGGATCTCTCCGGTAGTCGCTAAAGCGACCCGCGACGTCCTTAACAGATTGAATTGATTGGGTAGCCGGTAAATGGTCCGCAATTCATGCTAGCTGGGAAAGATCTAACTTTGGGATTGGGCTAGTCTCCTGAGAGCATTGGGTTCCCAGCAGCCCGCTTTAACCGCTCTGATAGATTGTATTCACATCAAACTCTAAAATTGACAAGATAATTGACCGAACCTTCACGGTCTTCACATTGAGTTGAGTTGGTGAACTAGGGATTTGTATTGTGTTTGCTTGCTAGTGATAAAGATCCTTCTACGCAATTTGTTCCTTCAATCACTTTCACTCTTGCATTGACCTCCGTGTTCTCACATCCTGCCTATTGATTTCGAAGACGTCGGACCGGAGTATTTCTCGTTCGGACTCTGCGAACTCATTCTGCACTCCGAGCCATTCACCTTCTATTCGGGGAGACTCACTTCCCTAATATTCCTCTTTCTCCACTTCACCCATCACAACATCCATCAATCCACTATTTGAGATTGGCTTTAATCTCGAATTAATATCTGAGACTCCATCAATTCTGAGCACTAATCGAGTATCATGCATATTTTCAGAGTCAGACACCGAACACTTGATGCCACCAAAGGGAAAGGACCCATGTCGGAGCAGAGCGAGATCAACAACACCCTGTTAGCCTCCATCTAGTCAATTCAAGCCCAGATAACATAGCAGACTAATTTTCAGATCGCGTTGAGAGAAATGATTCTCGAGCTGAGACATGAAAGAGAAGATAAGAGAGAGGGGGATAACAGAAACCCTGGAGGTGGGAATGGGGGAGAAGAACCTCACGTAGAAACTGGGGCTAAGTCTACACTAAAGGATGCTTATAATCCATGGGCATGACAGACAAATTCTTGGATACAAATCCCTGCGGTTCATGGGCATTTTGAGCTTAAGACTACTATTTTACCTCTTCTCTCAATATTCCATGGAAATATTAATGAAGAAGCTTATATGCACCTCTAGCAGTTCGATTGCATTTATGGAATAGTACACTACCCAAATGTCCCATTAGAGGTAGTGTAGATGACCGCCTTTCCATTCAGTCTGATGGGCAAAGCTTTGTATTGGTTAAATCACTTGGGGAAGGTTGTCACTACATGGGAAGAGTTGAGATCCACATTTCTGAACAAGTATTATCCACTTGGACGACTCAACCAAATGCGATCCTTGATTGCTGATTTCTCCCAGATGCCCCAAGAGTCTATTCACGAGGCGTGGGAAAGATTCAAAGATCTGACGGAGAAATGCCTCCATCATGATATTCCAAAGACCATCCTTGTACTTTCTTTAGAGGTTTAAGCATTAAGAATCAGAAGTTGGTAGATGCCGCTTGTGGGGGGGCACTTCAACAAGGACGAGGATGTCCTTTATCAAATTTTTGAGGAGTGGCGGAAAGTTCAGCAACTCTTTCTTCTTCACGTGCTTTTTAGAAGCACCCTGTCACCGCTCCTGCAGTACCCCACAAGGATGACAATATGACAGCAACACAAGAAGTGGATAAGGTGAATAGCACTGATCTGGCCAGCATTGGAAACGACCTATCCAAAGTGGACATTATTGAAAAGCGATCCAAGGAGCTTGATAAGCTTCAAGTGATCGAGCAGAGGATGAAGAACATGGATAAGCTGGATGAGATAACAAAGCATCTGGAGCTTCTTGTGAGTACGATCAGTGTAGTCCATAGTACGAGTGCAACAGCCGATACCTCTACTAGGGAGAAGACTTCTTCGACCCGGTAGAGAAGCGGAGGACCATCCACAGTTCGACATGTCTACTACGTGCAGAGACCTGATCAGGTTCAGCAACATTCACATCGGATCGTTTCGTACCAACAAGAAGTAGCCTATATTCCTGAGCTGCAGTCTCCTCCTCCACCTAGTATTCAGGAGGTGAACGGTATCTGGTTCGACCGTGAGCGAAACCAGCCTCGTCCATTAGGGCAAGGCTAGTTGGGTTCACAGTAGGGTCAGAGACCTGCCTACCAGTTTCAGGGAGGCAGACAACAATAGTACCAGCACCAACAGTTCCAACCTCACTTTCAGTCTCCACCACTGTTCCAATCTACAACAACAATCCATATATTTTCCTCATCCCAACCAACAGCAAACTGCATATTATGGATAGTATCCTCCCCCTCCTCCTCCTCCTCCTCATTATCAGAATCCGCATGGGTACCAACAACCTCCATACTATCAGCCTCAACGACAACCAGCCAATGAGAAACCTGAGGTCCCTTCAGTCAATCCAGCACTGGACCAACTTGCATTGCTTATGAAGAACATGAATGAACTGACTCAGTGGATCGATGACCTGACCACCACCAAGACAATGATTCCAGCACAGGTCGAAGCCATCCCCAACAACTTCAGACGCAAGGAGCAGGTAGCCAATAGCCCACCCACCCCTGAGACAGGTATGTCCCTTGATTTTACATGTTTATCCGATGCCATTCATCTCAGGAACGGTAGGAGATTGCAGCCGCCTACGCAACAGTTGGGGTTGGGAGATCGATCCACTGAGAGAGTATCATCTTCTACATTATCTCCTTCACCAGCAGTCGAGAGGCCCAGTGTAGAAGCACCCACGTCTAGAGTTTCACTGCCTTCACTACCACCTTCACCAAGAAGATGTAGATCACCATCAGGAAGGGAGAATATACCAGTCACAGATTCTTCCTCTTCACCAGCAGCAACATCCCATTATGTTTTAGATTATATTTTTCCTTCACCTAGTTTGGACAACACTGTACACACTGATTCTGGTTGTCTTTTTGTACATGAGGATTCTACTTTGAATAATGGAAATGAACGTTTGTATGTTTATTCTGATTCCATGCCATTTCCTTCTACTCTCAAAATTAAGAAAATCCAAAAATTAAAAACAACCTTATCTGATCCTGGAGTGGTTGAGATCTTACAGAACATCTTTTTGAAGATGCCACTCCTTAAGGCCATGGAATACATGCCTACAGTAAAAAAGGGAATGAAAGAGGCATGTACCCAAAAAGGTCAACTAAGGAAGAACAGATGAAAGGAAAAAGAGAAACACATCTTGACCATGGCCACAGTCCATGCCATCAGTAACCTTCCTCCTAAAAAGAAAGACAAAGTAGCACCTCACATCCATTTCCATATCTTTGATCAAAAATTTGATCGTACTCTGTTCCTCCATTAATCTCATGCCCTCCTCTTTATTAATTGAATTTAAGTTAGGACCTCTTAAAACAATCAGGATGATCCTTTAGTTTGCTGATAGATCGATTAAGAAGCCAAGAGGTATTTTAGAGGACGTTACTGTAATGGTGCATGGAATGAAATTCCATGTTGATTTTGTTGTCATGGATATGGACACACCTGCATCGTTACTCCATACCCCAATCATACTAGGTCGACCGCTCCTCCGAATGGCCGAAGCAGCATTTGATTATGGTACTGGAGAGATCATCTTTCACTCTCGTAGTGACAAGGTGAAAATTGAGACGATCTCTGATCCTAGACCATCACCGCCACCAGCAACAGATGATATAGAGAAAGTTATATCAGAGCCAGATGACTGTGATTTTCTTGCTGAATTCAAAGAGACAGATATTTTCACTGATTTTATAGATACTCAGGAGTTCTTTTCCCAAAAGGACTCTATGGAAAGCACAGTCGACATGAGTTCCCTTGATGGTCCAATTGAGATAGTTGCCGATGAGAAGTTTGAGCAGAGTTCTGAGGTCCAGATATCTGAGCCATTCGTTGAATTTCCTGATTTATGCACAGATGAGAGACATCTTTCTAAGATTATTACTGAGATATCTGAGCCGTTAATTGATAAGAATATTGAACATCTTGATGAGCCCTTCCTTTCTGAGCAGAAATCATTCATTGCAGATCTATCGGATATTCTATTTGCTGAGCCATCAGTAGCCAAGGTGGACAGCCCACAGAGTACAGATCACATACCGTCTACTAGTACAATGGCAGAGGTTACTGCAGAGCCGATTCAGACCCTACCTGAGCTCAAGGTTTTACATCAACGTTGAAATATACCTTCCTTGCAGTCCCCCCCAGATGTTTTCGGTCATCCTCAGCTCGCAGTTGACCATTGAACAAGAATCTCGCGTTCTAGAGGTTCTTGAGAGAAACCGCAAGGCCATAGGATGGAATATCTCGGATCTCCGTGGGATTAATCCAGCGTTGTGCTCGCATCATATCTACCTAGAGGATGACTGTAAACCCTCCCCTGAATGTCAACATTGTCTAAATCCAAATTTAAGGGAGGTTGTCATGAAGGAGATCAGAAAATAGTGTGATGTTGGATTTATATATCCCATTTCGGATTCCAAGTGGGTCAACCCTTTACATGTGGTCCCAAAGAAATCCGGGATTACGATCATAAAGAATAACTGTGGTGAGGAGATTCCGACCTGGGTACCTACTTCATAGCGTGTCTGTGTAGATTACCGACGCCTGAATTCAGCTACCAAGATTGATCACTTCCCACTGCCATTTATTGATCAGATTATTGAGAGGTTGGCAGGGAAAGAGTTCTTTTGCTTCTTGGATGGATACTAGGGATACAAACAAGTTGCTATTGCTCCTGAGGATCAGGAGAAAACTACTTTCACTTGTCTGTTTGGCACATACACCTTTAGACGGATGCCCTTTGGATTGTGTAACACCCCCGCTACATTTCAAAGGTGTATGTTGGCCGTTTTTGCCGACATGGTGGGTACTTTTCTTGAAGTCTTCATGGATGATTTCTTGGTCTACGGGGAAAGTTGTGACACATGTCTTGCTCATTTGGACTGAGTTCTTCAATTTGTTGTGAGGTTAACCTAGTGCTCTCGTGGGCGAAGAGTCACTTTATGGTGACTAAGGGAATTGTATTGGGCCATGTCATCTCCAAACATGGTATGGAGGTTGACCTGACTAAGATTGATGTGATTTCCAAGTTAGAGCCACCGCAGAATTTGAAGCAGTTGAGGTCATTTTTGGGACACATAGAGTAGACGATTCATAAAGGACTTCAGCAAAATTGCCAGACCTTAGACTGAGCTTCTGTATAAGGAGACTGATTTTGTTGTCGATGAGAAAGTCCTCCTTGCATTCAATCAGACGAAAGAGATGGTTACTAGTGCTCTTGTCTTACAGCCACTTGATTGGTCTCTTCCTTTAGAGATCATGACGGATGCCTCGGATTTCGCAGTTGGAGTTGTTTAGGACAGAGAAGGGATGGGATACCATTTGCTATACATTATGCTAGCAAGACTCTGGATGAAGCACATCGAAATTACATAGTTACAGAGAAAGAGATGTTAGCAGTTGTGTTTGGGCTAGAGAAGTTCAGATCTTACCTCATCGGTTCCCACGTTATTGTATACACGGATCATACTGCCATACGATACTTGCAGGCGAAGAAGGATGCCAAACCACACCTTATCAGATGGATCCTTCTTCTCCAGGAATTTGATTTAGAGATTCGAGATAAACATAGAGTGAAAAATGTTGTGGCAGATCACCTTTCCTGTATCACGGATGTAGAGACCTCTGAGCAGAACATGATCCCTATTTCTGAAACCTTTCCAGATGAGGCCATTTTGTCTGTGGACTCACTCCCATGGTATGTTGATATTGTGAACTATCTTGTCTGCAAGAAAGTTCCACAAGATTGACCGAAGTACAAGGTAGACAGATTTCTGTTAGAGATTCATTATTACCAGTGGGAGGATCCGTACCTATTTCGCGAGTGTGTGGATTGTATCTGAAGAAGGTGCATTCCTCAGGAGGAACACACCAGTGTACTTGAGCACGATCACAAACTAGAATTTGTTGGGAATCATTCAGGGAAATGCACGACAACAAAGGTTTTACAAAGTGGCCTACGGTGACCCACATTATTTAAGGATGCTACAGAGTATGTTTGAGGTTGTACTGACTGACAGAAATTGGAGGAACTGTTGATTCCAAAGATACCATGCCCCTAAGATATATACAGATTTCTGATGTTTTTTATGCTTAGGACATAGACTTCATGGGCCCATTTCCTGTCAGTCAAGGATTTCAGTACATCATGCTCGTCGTGGATTATACAAGTCAATGGGTGGAGGCTATCCCCACCCGAGCCGCAGATAGTCGTACAATGTGTTCCTTTCTCAAGGACCATATTATTGCGCAGTTCGATATTCTCAAAATACTTATTTCAGATGGTAGAAGCCATTTCATTAATAGATAAGTAAAGAAACTTGTGAAGGAGTGCGCCATTGAGCACAGAGTTATGTCTCCTTATGACCCTCAGACTAATGGCTTAGCAGAAATTTCAAATAGGGAGATTAAGATGATATTGCAAAAACTTGTACGCCCAGATAGGAAGAACTAGTCCCAGTTGCTTGATTTGGTTCTATGGGCTTATTGGACGACGTACAAGTCTCCGTTGGGTATGTCTCCCTACATATTTGTGTATGGAAAGCCTTGCCACCTGTCAGTAGAATTAATTCAAAAATCTTTATGGACATTCAGTGTATGCAATCTAGATTATGAGAAGACAGGAAAGAATATGAAGTTGATTTGAATAAATTACTGGAATTCTGAGACTTTGCATATGATAACTCACTCATGTATAAGGAGAAAGTCAAGCGCTGGCATGATAAACACATTCAAAGACTTTTTCCCCTGATCAGAACGTATGGTTATTTGATGCTAAGTTGAAGCTGCTTCCAGGAAAATTGAAAAGCAAGTGGTCAGGATCGTTTATCGTGGGAGCTGTGCGTGACAATGGGAGTATTGTCATATCTGGGTTGTCATCTGACGCACAATCATTTGTTGTGAATGGACATTTGCTGAAGCCATATGTAGATCATGATACATTCCTGTCCGTCGTTGATTCGATATCTATGGCATCAGACTATGATCTTTTGATTCCATCTTCTGCGTCTGATACATGATCATCCACTCCTCTTGTATATCCTTTCGTTTCACTCTTTCTTCTTTCGTTTTATCATTCACCCCTTTTATGTGTGTGTATATATGTTATACTTAGGATAAACTTTATCCTAAGTATGGAGGGTGAATGATTTGTGTTGTTTATATTCGTCCTGTTCATCACTCATGTTGTTGCCTATACTTAAGGATACTCTACCCTAAGTATGGGGGGTGATGTTGTTCATATCGTTTTTTTATTATTTTTGAGTCTGTACATTCTCTCCATCAGTTTTCCCTTTTTGTACAGTCTACTATACTTAGAATTACTTGATCCTAAGTATAGGGGGGATCACCATCTTCTCTTCTTTTTATCTTTTCTTTGAGTCGTTGTAGCAAAGGAGTCTTTTCACTTTCCTATACTTAGCACGAGTTATGTCTTCCTTTGTCGCTCTCTGATCACTATGAGAACATAGTTCGAGCTAAGTATAGGGGGTGTCGTATATATTGTATATATACCTTAGACATAACTCATCCTTTTTAAGATAATTACTTTGGGGGATATGTATATAATTTGTAAAATCCGCGTGTGTAAACAAAAACAAAACAAAAACAAAAACAAAAACAAAAAAACAAAAACAAAAAAAACAAACAAAAAAACAAAACAAAAACAAAAACAAACAAAAACAAAAAAACAAACAAACGAAATTCTTATATATAATTGTATATATTTTACTAACCCTTTTTCATTTTGAAAAAAAACTACAAACCAAAAATCTATAAAAACTTGCATAATTAAAAAAACTTTCTTTGACATTTGCATTTTTCTCCAAAAATCCATAAAAAGTTCAAAATTAGAAAATTATTTTAAAAAAATGTCTTTGCACATGTGCATCATTTTTTTCAAAAAAAAGAGCTTTCTTTTTATTGTTCATATTTTCTTACATTTGCATGTGCTTTTTTCAGGATAGTATTGGCATTTAAACTAAGTCTGGAATAAAATTGAAGAATGGAGCTTAGTTGGGCCTTAATCTACTTTATTTTAGAGGAACCTTATAAGAAATGGAATTAAGACTTTTCAGGTCCTAGTGACTTAATTCTTTAATTCCATAAGACTATGTTCACATGTCATCTTGATTAGTCTAAGTAGAACATTTAACAATATACGCATGATTCTTTCAGACCGTGGCTTATCTTGGACAAGCACTCTACACGTAGCTCTTCATGGATGAGGTAGTGAGGAGGCAAAATCTTTTGGCTTGGGGTAGCATACGAGGGTAGTACATCTAGGCGAAACCTCTCGTCTTCCTCTAGGGAAGGAAGTTCATCTCAACCTGGTCTAGCGATGTTGAGGTCTAAAGACATGATGCGGTGGGGTTGCAATAATGCTTCAAAAGAGGGATAATCTACTGGCTCAAGAGGAAAAACTCCTTATGTACATGCTGCACCATGTATATGCTTCAAAAAAAGTAAGAAGAAAATGCAGAATCTCCAAAAGTGGACATGCCTGATTGAAAAGTACAATGCATAGGAAATCCTTATCAACGATAACCAGAACGTTAGGGGAGAATCTCCTTCATTAATAAATTGTAGGCTTAGCAAAGGAAATCCTACCCTAACCGGAACGTTAGGGGAAGAGTCTCCCGGATGAAAAAAAAGAGACCACCTTATCAACGACATCCAGTTATTTCGGAATCTCTAGGTATTGCTAATATACATCCGCATGTAGTCCGATTTATCCTTAAATTTCAGAATAATGTGTTTGGAGTCTAGAGCCCCAATCTGGACGTTGTGTTCAAATTTCATTTCCTTATTACAGAATCAATTTCCAGGAGTTTGGGGTCTGGTTCTCTGGAAAATTCCCACCAAACATAACTCGAAAGGTTTACTCATCTCCAACATTTCATCTTCCGAAAATTCCACAATCGTATCACCACCTTCAAAATAATGTTCTCTAATTTTTACAGGTAGCCCAAGCTGTGGTGGAATAATTTTGTCCCTCATAATGGAAGCATATGATTTAGGAGCAGGTTTAGCTTCCAAGGTTTTGGGACCTCCAGCAATGATAATCCCTTTTGCAATGATCTTAGGAGGTGAAAGCTCAGGGTAATTATTGTCATTTTTCTCAAGAACCGATGGAATTGCTTCAGCCTTCTTCTCAGGACAAAAAGTGGACTTCAAAATCTCAACCATCCTTTCGCACAGCAGTTCCACACGTCAAAAATCGAGAGAGACCAGATCACCACCCATAGAAGCCACGTCAGCCTTAGAAAGAGTTAGTTTATAACTAACTCCCACTTGGACAGAAGTCAGCTCCACGTGTCTGCACCAAAAAAGACCACAACCGTGGATTAACCACTAATAGTTCTTTTGCAGAGATCTTGCCAAAAAAAGATTAAAGCAGAGCAAGATCCAAAGGAAGAGGAGAAACCCCCAGGAACCAGTAGAACCCGAAGAATCTCCAACAAAATTTCAATCTCCAAAGCGAATCAAAGTAGACTAACAAGAACCAGAGCTCTTTCTCCTTACAAATCCATCGTTAAAGGAGATAGAAGACCTCAGAGAAAATTTTAACAGAGACACAATCAATCTACCAATCTTGAATTAAAAATGGAGGATCAGATCTTAATCCAACATAATGGATTAAGGAAATAAGAACAAATCCATGAAATAATCCATCCAAAAGACTTCGAAATTGGTTAGAAATGACCTGGGGAATGAAAAGCAAGAAACCAGTTTGTCGCCTTAGTAATCGCCGGTTTAGGGTTTAGAGTTTAGGGTTTAGGGTTTTTAGGATTTAGGGTTTAGGATTTAGAGTTTAGGGTTTAGGATTTTTTTAAGCCTGGTTTTCGCAGCCCAAGTAGTTGCCTTTATTTCATCAACCAAAAAGTTACAAAAAGAGCCCTTCAAGGGGAATTACAAGAAAGATCTTAAGCAAAACAAAACCCAAAAACATGCCAACAAAGATCAGTCTTCAGTGTTTAAGAACTTGGAT
The DNA here is from genome assembly GCA_037367405.1 of Ottelia alismoides. Taxonomy (NCBI): domain Eukaryota; kingdom Viridiplantae; phylum Streptophyta; class Magnoliopsida; order Alismatales; family Hydrocharitaceae; genus Ottelia; species Ottelia alismoides. The sequence goes on from JAZKJV010001140.1 coordinate 301,107, forward strand.
TTGCAAAGATCTTCAAGTTAAAATCGGGTTCTTCAGAAATGAAAAAGTTCTAATCGTCCAGCTCAATCACCATGCTTCTTTGCTCATCATTAAGTGGATTGATTGGAGCTCTGATTTTCAGGGGAGACACAAAGCTAACAATGTCTGTCGTTGGATCTTCATCCCAAAATTTGCCATCTCCTTTACGGGACAAATTAAAGATTTTTTTGACTCTGAGGATTCTAATGTCATCTCTAACCAGGGGATCATGATGTAAATTTTTGAAGTTTATGACCTGTCTAGAGCCTTTCACCACCTTTTTTCAGTAATTTCTTTTCACCTTTTTGATAACCTTGAAAGAATGTGCGCTTACTCCTTTTCTTCTCCAGGCATCAATCCAACTATCTCTAATGGTAAACCAGAAATCATGTACCATCACTTTCCATACATGGGTGTAACTCCTTTCATTGATCATTCCTTCAGCATCCAAGAAGCACGAACCTAGCTGCAATATGGCAAAGAATAAATCCTTGGGAATTTTTAAAGCTGCCTCCAATTCCCAACCCATTAAATCTTCTTCAATAGCAGGTCCAAAGAAGGCATTTATATTTCTTATAACTGGAAGCCCTTCAATGGAGAACTTTAGATCCTCATAAGGTTTTAAAAGTGTGTCCTCAAAAAATAATTCCCCGAATACCGGAATCCCATAGGGTCATTTTAAGAAGAAAATCTTTCAGAGGGTTCAGAATATCAACAAAGGTTCCACCCTGAATAAAGTTACATCCACTTTCTTTATCAATGAATAATGAGAAATCCCAACAGAGTTGGTAATAGCGGATGGTATTCAAAAACTTTTTCTGTACTAGAATAACACAGTTCCTCCTTGTTGTACCTTTCAAAAAGTCGGAGGAAACTTTAATAGATTATTTCCAATCATATTCCACTGCTTCTATACGATTCACAATCCATTTTTCAAGTAGAGCCATAAAGCATGATAGGAAAAAAGGAATGTCTATTTCTAAGATGTGCTTTGTCATCCAAACTTTAAACCTCGTATCGAGAGCTTTTAATATGACCCTGCAAAGGTTTTTGAAGATTTCTATAGAGACATGATGTGAGATTCCAGCAATCTCACCAAGAAGGCCCAAAAGAGTTGTTAGATCTTTCTCAGCTTGAATAATCTTCAGCGACATATTATCGAACACCATGCATGCAGTCTTATGATGAGTTTTTCCCAGAGTCATTTCCGGACACGACCCTTAGAGCAGAGAGAGAAAAAAAGCCTTTTGACTTCCTTTGACTTCGCACCACAAGGAGCTCAATTTATAAGCATTGGGAGGTGAAGAGACGTCCTCTCGGTAAGGAGCAGGACTGTCTTTTCAGACAAGCCCGTTCCATACGAAAAAATAGCCTTGCGAATAAAGCACCACCAAAGGTCAGAAAGACCCTCAATAGAGAAATGCGAATACCCCTTTTGTGCACACACCCTTAAAAAGGATGTGTGCATTTCCTTGCCTGCTTGCCAAGGACTATTCCATGCTTGAGACTTAGGAGAGAAAGAAAGCAAAAATATCCATAAAGGATGATTCTGCACGAAGGATGTCAAAATCGAAGATTCAAAGGAGGTCATTTGAAGAACCATGAAAAGTTATTTGCTATCAAAATGATTCTTCCATGATTTCTCCTTAGCCTTTCTACTTCTAGGCGTCCTTTTCTTCTCAGATTCTGCAAGTTTTTTTTGCAAATTTTGCAAATTTCGATGAACCCATGTTCTTAACTGGATCAACAACATTAATCTTTTCTGCTTGTGCATAATAAGGAGCATGTTCGCCAGTAGCTGTATCAAATTTTGAGGATTCTTTTCCATCTTTCTCTTTTTCAGACGGAGCATTTGGTTGAATAAAAAGGGTCCTTAATGCTGAGTAAATTTTGAGTTACCCCTACAACTGATTTAATGACGATCTTCTTCCTTTCCTCTCCTTTCAATTTAGACCTTCCATGACTGTCTTCTTCAGAATTAGCAATAATTATTTCATCAAGATTTCTATTCATGTGCAATATGACAGTAGAGCTTTGCCCTTGTCCAATTTATCCCCTGTCGTTTGCTTAACAAGCTCAGCTCCTCCAGGTTGAGTTTGACTATTATGAATTTCCTTTGAAGAATTGACAGGTAAGTCCGTGTTTATATCTGAGTTAACCCTCCCACCAATATTGAGAACATCAAAAGAATTGGTCGTTGGGATGGCGAAACATGCATTACAGGGGTTTGTATTTAGAGAATTAATCTGGTCTTTTTCTATCCTAAAAGCAGAATTTTCCAAAGCTACATTCTGAGTGATATTGTCTATGACTTTATCAGGGAGATGTTTAATTTGATTTTCTATAGTGTTCCTCTGATTAGGATCAGAATCCTTCTTCCCAGCCTGGACTTCATGATCTTCCAATATATTTTCAGGTCCAGATCTCTGAAAATCAATCAATTGAATTTCTTTGTTCAAGGCTTATGGCTGATTTTTTAGGTTATTTCGGACCACCCACTTTTGCCTCGTCCTTTGGAACTGATTTCTTTTTGACTCCTCTTGATCAACAACAGTTTTCCAATCTTTGTCTTGTTCAGAATCAGGATTTTTTTTTGCCAAAAAACAGTCCTTTTGATCATGGCCTACAAGGCAGCAGTGATGACAGTAGCTTGGGAGGTTCTCGTATACTATGTTTTGGATAAAATCTTTGTCCCCGCATCTGATAACAACATGGTCTAGCACTGGCTCACAGACATCTATCTCAACATTTACTCTGATATAACCTGGCCTTGTGAAGTTTATGACATCTTTGTCAACAGATAAAAACTGGCCAATAGGTTTAACAAGAGATCTTAGAGCTCCTTCATTAATAAACTGTAGGCTTAGCATAGGAAAACCAACCCTAACGAGAATATTAGGGGAGGAGTCTCCCGGATGAAAAAAGGTGACCATCTTATCAATGTCATCCAGTTATTTCGGAATTTCCAGGTATTTCTAATGTACATCTGCATGTAATCTGATTTATCTTCAAATTTCAGAATAATGTGTTTGGAGTTTAGAGCTTTAATTTGGACGTTGTGGTCAAATTTCATTTCCTTCCTTATGATTGAATCAATTTCCAGGAGTTTAGGCTTGGTTCTCTGAAAAATTCCCACCAGACATTGCTTAAATGGTTTACTCACCTCCAATATTTCTTCTTCCGAAAATTCCATAATCGCTTCGTTACCTTCAAAAAAAGGTTCTCTGATCTTTATCGGTGGCCCAAGTTTTGGTGGAATAATTTTGTCTCTCATAATGGAAGCGTATGATTTAGGAACGGAATTAGCTTCCAAGGTTTTGGAACCTCCAGCAATAATAATTCCCTTTGCAATGATCTTAGGAAGTGAAAGCTCAAGGAAATTATCGTCATTTTTTTCTAGAATTGAAGGAATTACTTCAGACATTTTCTCAAGACAAGTAAGGGGCTTCAAAATCATAGCCGTCTATTCACATAAAAGTTCCACCTGACAGCAATCGATAGAAATATGATCCCACTCGTAGAAAGCCACGTCAGACTTAGAATGAGTTAATTGATAACTAGCTCCCACTTTGAACAAAAAGGAACACGTGTCCACACAAGAAAGGACCACAGCCCAGGAGTATCCACTAACAGTTCTTTGGAAGAGAAAACAGAACAAAATGAATTCTTGAAGTGAAAGTTCTATCAAGGACACGTCCTGATGATAAAAAATCTCGAAGAACACAAAGCACATATATGATCCAGGAGGTCCATAAGCTCAGCCTCAGCAGAATCAAGGTTCCAACAGATATACCATTCAATTTAAGCAATTAGATCTCACAGAATAATAGCAAGAACACAACTATATCCTCGGTCAGAATAATTCCAACCAAATTAAGCAGAATTGGTAAAAAAGAATTGAATCCCGATGGAGAAAAGTGTATAGAATAGCATCCAGGAAGTATACTCCATCAAACTAAGCATAATAGTCCTTTAGAATTGGAAAACATGACTTGAGAATCTCGATACGAAAAAGGGTGGACGTCGCCTTTGGAATCGCCAGAGCGGCCTTCACCTCGGGGCGGGGTGGGGTTTTGGGTTTAGGGATTTTTGGGTTTAGAGTTTAGGGTTTAGGGGTTTAGGGTTTAGGATTTTAGGATTTAGGATATAGGGTATAGGGTTTAGGGTATAGGGTTTAGGGTTTAGGATTTAGAATTTAGGGTTAATTAGGGTTTATGGTTAATTAGGGTTTATGGTTTAGGGTTTAGCATTTAGGATTTAGGGTTTAGGGTTTTTAGGGTTTAGGGTTAGGGTTAGGATTTATGATTTAGGGTTTTGGGTTTAGGTTTTTTTTAATAGAAGCTTGATTTTAACGACTCGGAAAGTCATTTATTCGGGTTTAGGGTTTAGGTTTAGGGTTTAGTGTTTAGGGTTTAGGGTTTAGTGTTTTTAGGATTTAGAGTTTAGGGTTTTTAGGGTTTAGGATTTAGGGTTTAGGGTTTAGGGTTTAGTATTTAGGGTTTTTAGGGTTTAGGGTTTTAGGGTTTAGGATTTTAGGGTTTAGGGTTTAGGGTTTAGGCTTTAGGGTTTTTTAATTAAAGCCCGAATTTTATGACTCGGGAAGTCGTTTATTCATAAAAAAAGTTGTGATACAGTAGGTGCCCTTCTTGGGGAAACAAACAAGACTTGAAAAAATAACTATCGGAGAGGCAAAAAGTTTGGATAGTAATGTGTTAAAAAACATACTAAAATCCTCCCTATGCGTCTCTCCTAAGGAAAGCAATTTAAAACCACCGCACACGTACTTGTGCAGTGGCCCTCTAGCTTACAAGCCGTACTTGTGCAGTGGCCCTCTAGCTTACAACCGTGAAAGGTCTTGGTTCACGTAGTGCAAGCCTCGTCGCCACTTCCAGATCTTGAAAATCTTGAGCATATGTATCTATCCTCGCTATCGTCGAAAGTTGGAAAGGGAGAGAGAAACAATAGATCTCCTCTTCCGTGAAAGATAGAGGTGCCATTGTTATGATGAAACAACCTCCGTTGTTATCCCTATAAATAGACAAACAAAAAGTTACTCCAATAGTCATCTGTAACGGCTAGTTATTGAAAGTTCTCGAGAGTTATGGATAAATGAAATTTCAGTAGGGGACTTATTTTTTGTGCGTGCACCAATTGTGCACGCACTTCCACAAATCTTCGCCGAGGCAAAAGCCAAACATAATCGCGCCATATAAGGAATATCTGCCTCTTTCTTGGAAATAGAGAAATATTTATTAAAGGGAAATCCAAAGAGCCAGCCAACCCATCCATTCCACGATCAGTAACCTTCAGTAGGCTTACAAAAGAAACAAAAAGAAGATGACAGGAGATGGTGCATCGACACAGTCCCATATACCAGGACAGAGGGGCAGAGCAGCTTAGGACAAAGCAAAGAAGCATGCAGGACAATAGTCTGGCAGATTTTCAAAGATCAATACTTGTTTGATTAGTTTTTCGTCCACACCGAGATAAGCAAACCTGAGACGGGCCTCTGTGATGTTCACCCTGATTTCCATTCTTGCTACCTTCGTTTCTATCTTCATCCTAGTCGCCTCATCCAGACGCACGAACTCGCCAAATAGATGAGCAATCTTCGTCAAGGCCTTCTCATTATGAAGAAAAAAGGGGAGACCAGGCAGAAGGACCCAGACATTAACAAAAATGTCTCTCGGGTAGCACTTGTCCCTACTCCACGGATAAAAGATAACATTCTCCCTTTGGAACCTAAATCTTCCGGCATAATTGAGAGCCTTTTGGAGGTCATCATTTGACTGGAATCTGAACATTACTGTGTCCTCCTGTAGCATTTTGATGGAGAAGGGAAGACCATGTTCAAGCTTCCTGGTCGCCAGCTCATGGAGTCGCTTGAAGTCTGTGATGGCCTTCTGAAAGGAAGCAATTGCCACGTACTTGAATTCATCTGAGAATTCCTCAAGCTCTTCCTCAGAGAAACCCACATAGGCCATTATAGTGTGAAGGATAGAGGCGAGAGACCATCTCCTTTTATAGGCCATAAGAACCAACTCTGTCGTCAAGCCATTAAAGACCTTTCTTTTCATCAAAAGGTTAGTAGACGCCCAGTGGAGCAGCCTTTACGTCTAAATCCATTGTCTATTTGAAGCATCGTGCCACTTGCCCTCCATGCAAGGGCATAGAATCTCCCAATGTAATTAATAGGCATCATCAAAAAGTTGGTATACCTTCCTCCTAAGATAGTAAAAAAGGCTACCAATAACTCATTAGTGTAAAACAAATAAAATTTTCTCTGATCCAGGTACTTATCTGATGTGCGTACATCCAAGAATGTACGCACTTCCCAAATAGAATGCCAAGGCCTTAGCCAGACATAAATTCTTGCATAAGTATAAAAAGATATTCCATCTATCAGCTTGAAAATGATTGTGGGATGCTTATAGTAATGGTCTTTTCCTTTGAAAGAAATAGTTTTCATCCTCAGAAAAAAGAGACTGTCAAGAAAGCAAATAAGTACAAAGTATAGAGGACCTAAAGATGGTAATAGAATAAGTTTGGAACTTATCTGATGTGCGTACATCCAAGGATGTACGCACTTCCACAGAACAAAGCCAAGGCGTCTGCCAGACATGTGGATTAGTTGCATCTTAAATAAGGTAAATGGGTTTATCCAGCATAATCGCCCCTTTAGCTTTCCTGGGGAGATCTTGTAGAGAAGGATATAATTTTTTAGTCTTTTCTTTGACCCCTTCATTTGCCAGAATGTCCGCACAAATATTTCCTTCTCTAAAGATATGCGAAACTTTGGTCGTTGGGATGGCGAAACATGCATTACAGGGGTTTGTATTTAGAGAATTAATCTGGTCTTTTTCTATCCTAAAAGCAGAATTTTCCAAAGCTACATTCTGAGTGATATTGTCTATGACTTTATCAGGGAGATGTTTAATTTGATTTTCTATAGTGTTCCTCTGATTAGGATCAGAATCCTTCTTCCCAGCCTGGACTTCATGATCTTCCAATATATTTTCAGGTCCAGATCTCTGAAAATCAATCAATTGAATTTCTTTGTTCAAGGCTTATGGCTGATTTTTTAGGTTATTTCGGACCACCCACTTTTGCCTCGTCCTTTGGAACTGATTTCTTTTTGACTCCTCTTGATCAACAACAGTTTTCCAATCTTTGTCTTGTTCAGAATCAGGATTTTTTTTGCCAAAAAACAATCCTTTTGATCATGGCCTACAAGGCAGCAGTGATGACAGTAGCTTGGGAGGTTCTCGTATACTATGTTTTGGATAAAATCTTTGTCCCCGCATCTGATAACAACATGGTCTAGCACTGGCTCACAGACATCTATCTCAACATTTACTCTGATATAACCTGGCCTTGTGAAGTTTATGACATCTTTGTCAACAGATAAAAACTGGCCAATAGGTTTAACAAGAGATCTTAGAGCTCCTTCATTAATAAACTGTAGGCTTAGCATAGGAAAACCAACCCTAACGAGAATATTAGGGGAGGAGTCTCCCGGATGAAAAAAGGTGACCATCTTATCAATGTCATCCAGTTATTTCGGAATTTCCAGGTATTTCTAATGTACATCTGCATGTAATCTGATTTATCTTCAAATTTCAGAATAATGTGTTTGGAGTTTAGAGCTTTAATTTGGACGTTGTGGTCAAATTTCATTTCCTTCCTTATGATTGAATCAATTTCCAGGAGTTTAGGCTTGGTTCTCTGAAAAATTCCCACCAGACATTGCTTAAATGGTTTACTCACCTCCAATATTTCTTCTTCCGAAAATTCCATAATCGCTTCGTTACCTTCAAAAAAAGGTTCTCTGATCTTTATCGGTGGCCCAAGTTTTGGTGGAATAATTTTGTCTCTCATAATGGAAGCGTATGATTTAGGAACGGAATTAGCTTCCAAGGTTTTGGAACCTCCAGCAATAATAATTCCCTTTGCAATGATCTTAGGAAGTGAAAGCTCAAGGAAATTATCGTCATTTTTTTCTAGAATTGAAGGAATTACTTCAGACATTTTCTCAAGACAAGTAAGGGGCTTCAAAATCATAGCCGTCTATTCACATAAAAGTTCCACCTGACAGCAATCGATAGAAATATGATCCCACTCGTAGAAAGCCACGTCAGACTTAGAATGAGTTAATTGATAACTAGCTCCCACTTTGAACAAAAAGGAACACGTGTCCACACAAGAAAGGACCACAGCCCAGGAGTATCCACTAACAGTTCTTTGGAAGAGAAAACAGAACAAAATGAATTCTTGAAGTGAAAGTTCTATCAAGGACACGTCCTGATGATAAAAAATCTCGAAGAACACAAAGCACATATATGATCCAGGAGGTCCATAAGCTCAGCCTCAGCAGAATCAAGGTTCCAACAGATATACCATTCAATTTAAGCAATTAGATCTCACAGAATAATAGCAAGAACACAACTATATCCTCGGTCAGAATAATTCCAACCAAATTAAGCAGAATTGGTAAAAAAGAATTGAATCCCGATGGAGAAAAGTGTATAGAATAGCATCCAGGAAGTATACTCCATCAAACTAAGCATAATAGTCCTTTAGAATTGGAAAACATGACTTGAGAATCTCGATACGAAAAAGGGTGGACGTCGCCTTTGGAATCGCCAGAGCGGCCTTCACCTCGGGGCGGGGTGGGGTTTTGGGTTTAGGGATTTTTGGGTTTAGAGTTTAGGGTTTAGGGGTTTAGGGTTTAGGATTTTAGGATTTAGGATATAGGGTATAGGGTTTAGGGTATAGGGTTTAGGGTTTAGGATTTAGAATTTAGGGTTAATTAGGGTTTATGGTTAATTAGGGTTTATGGTTTAGGGTTTAGCATTTAGGATTTAGGGTTTAGGGTTTTTAGGGTTTAGGGTTAGGGTTAGGATTTATGATTTAGGGTTTTGGGTTTAGGTTTTTTTTAATAGAAGCTTGATTTTAACGACTCGGAAAGTCATTTATTCGGGTTTAGGGTTTAGGTTTAGGGTTTAGTGTTTAGGGTTTAGGGTTTAGTGTTTTTAGGATTTAGAGTTTAGGGTTTTTAGGGTTTAGGATTTAGGGTTTAGGGTTTAGGGTTTAGTATTTAGGGTTTTTAGGGTTTAGGGTTTTAGGGTTTAGGATTTTAGGGTTTAGGGTTTAGGGTTTAGGCTTTAGGGTTTTTTAATTAAAGCCCGAATTTTATGACTCGGGAAGTCGTTTATTCATAAAAAAAGTTGTGATACAGTAGGTGCCCTTCTTGGGGAAACAAACAAGACTTGAAAAAATAACTATCGGAGAGGCAAAAAGTTTGGATAGTAATGTGTTAAAAAACATACTAAAATCCTCCCTATGCGTCTCTCCTAAGGAAAGCAATTTAAAACCACCGCACACGTACTTGTGCAGTGGCCCTCTAGCTTACAAGCCGTACTTGTGCAGTGGCCCTCTAGCTTACAACCGTGAAAGGTCTTGGTTCACGTAGTGCAAGCCTCGTCGCCACTTCCAGATCTTGAAAATCTTGAGCATATGTATCTATCCTCGCTATCGTCGAAAGTTGGAAAGGGAGAGAGAAACAATAGATCTCCTCTTCCGTGAAAGATAGAGGTGCCATTGTTATGATGAAACAACCTCCGTTGTTATCCCTATAAATAGACAAACAAAAAGTTACTCCAATAGTCATCTGTAACGGCTAGTTATTGAAAGTTCTCGAGAGTTATGGATAAATGAAATTTCAGTAGGGGACTTATTTTTTGTGCGTGCACCAATTGTGCACGCACTTCCACAAATCTTCGCCGAGGCAAAAGCCAAACATAATCGCGCCATATAAGGAATATCTGCCTCTTTCTTGGAAATAGAGAAATATTTATTAAAGGGAAATCCAAAGAGCCAGCCAACCCATCCATTCCACGATCAGTAACCTTCAGTAGGCTTACAAAAGAAACAAAAAGAAGATGACAGGAGATGGTGCATCGACACAGTCCCATATACCAGGACAGAGGGGCAGAGCAGCTTAGGACAAAGCAAAGAAGCATGCAGGACAATAGTCTGGCAGATTTTCAAAGATCAATACTTGTTTGATTAGTTTTTCGTCCACACCGAGATAAGCAAACCTGAGACGGGCCTCTGTGATGTTCACCCTGATTTCCATTCTTGCTACCTTCGTTTCTATCTTCATCCTAGTCGCCTCATCCAGACGCACGAACTCGCCAAATAGATGAGCAATCTTCGTCAAGGCCTTCTCATTATGAAGAAAAAAGGGGAGACCAGGCAGAAGGACCCAGACATTAACAAAAATGTCTCTCGGGTAGCACTTGTCCCTACTCCACGGATAAAAGATAACATTCTCCCTTTGGAACCTAAATCTTCCGGCATAATTGAGAGCCTTTTGGAGGTCATCATTTGACTGGAATCTGAACATTACTGTGTCCTCCTGTAGCATTTTGATGGAGAAGGGAAGACCATGTTCAAGCTTCCTGGTCGCCAGCTCATGGAGTCGCTTGAAGTCTGTGATGGCCTTCTGAAAGGAAGCAATTGCCACGTACTTGAATTCATCTGAGAATTCCTCAAGCTCTTCCTCAGAGAAACCCACATAGGCCATTATAGTGTGAAGGATAGAGGCGAGAGACCATCTCCTTTTATAGGCCATAAGAACCAACTCTGTCGTCAAGCCATTAAAGACCTTTCTTTTCATCAAAAGGTTAGTAGACGCCCAGTGGAGCAGCCTTTACGTCTAAATCCATTGTCTATTTGAAGCATCGTGCCACTTGCCCTCCATGCAAGGGCATAGAATCTCCCAATGTAATTAATAGGCATCATCAAAAAGTTGGTATACCTTCCTCCTAAGATAGTAAAAAAGGCTACCAATAACTCATTAGTGTAAAACAAATAAAATTTTCTCTGATCCAGGTACTTATCTGATGTGCGTACATCCAAGAATGTACGCACTTCCCAAATAGAATGCCAAGGCCTTAGCCAGACATAAATTCTTGCATAAGTATAAAAAGATATTCCATCTATCAGCTTGAAAATGATTGTGGGATGCTTATAGTAATGGTCTTTTCCTTTGAAAGAAATAGTTTTCATCCTCAGAAAAAAGAGACTGTCAAGAAAGCAAATAAGTACAAAGTATAGAGGACCTAAAGATGGTAATAGAATAAGTTTGGAACTTATCTGATGTGCGTACATCCAAGGATGTACGCACTTCCACAGAACAAAGCCAAGGCGTCTGCCAGACATGTGGATTAGTTGCATCTTAAATAAGGTAAATGGGTTTATCCAGCATAATCGCCCCTTTAGCTTTCCTGGGGAGATCTTGTAGAGAAGGATATAATTTTTTAGTCTTTTCTTTGACCCCTTCATTTGCCAGAATGTCCGCACAAATATTTCCTTCTCTAAAGATATGCGAAACTTCCTTGATAATATGTCTGAATTTTGTGAGTTCAACCCATAGATGAATGAGGTGTGCATTAGAACAACGATTCTCCTTCCACCAATTCACCAATGTGAGTGAATCACTCTCCAACCAGACATTGGTGAAATGATACTGATAACAAAGCCTTAGACCCGAAATCATTGCTCTTAATTCAGCTTCCATATTCGTGGATAAATCGTAGAATTCGTGATAGGCCAAGATGAAATTACCCTTGTAATCTCTAAGAATACCTCCTCCACCTGCTAACCCCGGATTTCCTTTTGTCGTACCATCAGTGTTCAGCTTTAAGCAGTTCAGTTCAGGCTTATCCCAATGAAAAATTTTGACCGGCTTCTCTACCACATTTGTAGTTAGTCCCAGAGTTCGGAGTAAACGAATATCTTTTTCCCAACTAACAGCTTCTGGGGTTTGCAGAGTTAGTAAAAGTTTTATATGAGAAAGGGCGTTCCTCAACAGAAACCAAAGATTTCTAAACTCACCGGAGAATTTCCTCCTATTTCTCTCCAGCCAAATTTCCCAAACTATCACATCAACAGCAATTATACGAAACCCTTTTTGATAAATTTATTTTCTCTTGTTTCTTGAAAATAACAGACATCCATTCCCAGAAGGTTAACGAGGTCCTAGGAGGAAGTTTGAAAATATCAGCAGCGTAGTCCCACATACAAGTCGCAATTTCACTCTTGAAGAAAAAATGTTCTAAAGCCTCATAGTCTGAAATCACCTTACAACAAATACACTTTGATGGACCATGAACATTCATCTTAAGAAGGTTATCATCAGTTGCTATCCTCTTCTGAAAAAGTCTCCACAGGAAAATAGATATCTTTGGTGGATCTCCCGGGTCCCAAACAGCTTTTGCCCATCCAATCTTTGTCTTTGATTGACGAGTAGCCCTCCAGGCTGATTTAACTGAGATCTGTGTTGTATTTGTGAATTTCCATTTCCTGATAGGAAAATCTTCATTGAGTTTGACTTCTTTCGCCAGGACAATCCTTTCCAAATCAACAGGCAATTTGAGTCCTTTTATTGCTTCAACATTCCAGCCATCAGCATCTACAAGGCTCGCTACACTGAGCAGGGGATTTTATATTTGAACACCATTCTGGGTTTCTAAAGGACCTATAGTTAGCCAAGAATCAGTCCAGAAATTGATAGAGCCATTTCCTATAGACCAGTAACAATGTTTTTCAACTTCTTTCCAAGCAAGCTGAATGTTTCTCCATCTTGCAGGCGCATATTTACTGGGCTTATTAAGAGGTCCAAATCTCTTTTCCATGAATTTACACCATAAAGAAGCCCCGTGAACATAGTTCCAGGCCATTTTCATTCTAAGGGCACGCAAAACTTCTTGAATTGAACGGACACCCAGACCTCCTTCATCTAGAGGTTTACAAATGGAATCCCAAGAAATCCAATGACGAGCTTTTGAGCTTTGTGCTCCTCCCCAGAAGAAATTAGAGAAAATTCTTTCAATACTCTTCAGTACAGTGATGGGTACATCATGGACAGAGAGCATGTGAATTGGAATACTTGAAAGGACATGTTTGATGAGAATAATCTTACCAGCTTGAGTTAGACATTTTCCTTTCCAACCTGCCAATTTTTCTTGAACACCAGCCACCAAATTCTCGAAATATCTTACCTTTGTTCTCCCATTAAAAATCGGGCATCCCAGATAAGTGAATGGAAAACAACCTTCTTTGATAGCAGAGAGCTCTGTAATCTTTTCTCTAGTTCGCTCCGGCAGTTTCTATCAACATAAAACAAGCTTTTGATATCATTCATTTTCTGGCCGGAAGCTCTTTCATAAGTTCTAATAAAGGTGAATAGTTTTGTCAAAGAAGTGTCATCCGCATTTGCAAAAAGAATCGTGTCATCAGCAAATAAGAGATGGCTAATAGTTGGCGCTTTCTTTCTCGTGAAGAAAGGTTTTATAACACCTTTTTCCATTAAATTAATCAAACCTCTGCTCAGAACTTCTTCTGCTAGAATAAACAGAAAAAGAGAAAGAGGGTCTCCCTGTCTAAGACCTCTAGATCCTCTGAACCAGCCTGTAGAGGCCCCGTCAATAAGCAAAGAGTACGGAACTGAGGTGACGCAGTTTTTTAATAGCCTGATAACTTCTTCATTGAAACCATAGCAGGATAAAGTTTTGAATAAGAAGTTCCATTCCAATCTGTTATAAGCTTTTTCCATGTCAATTTTAAAAATGACGTTTGTGCCTTTTCTGTACTCGTCAATGTGTTGAGCTATCTCCTGCGTTAGGGCAATGTTATCAAAGATACTCCTTCTAGCAATGAATCCTCCTTGATTCTCAGAAAATAATTTCAAAGATAAGCCTGATAACCTGTTTTGTATTATTTTTGTAATAATTTTATACAACACATTGCAAAGACTAGTGGGCTTGACATCTTTAAAGTCCATTGGATTATTCTTTTTTGGGATCAGAGCCAAGAAAGTAGACTTACCAGCATCAGGCATCCAAAAAATAACAAAGAAATGTTGAATGGAAGACATTAATTCATCTTTAATGATTGACCAATTGGATTTGTAAAATTCTGCTGTAAAACCATCAGGTCCCGGGGACTTATTAGAAGGGAAATTCTCGATGATCTGCCAAACCTCCTTTGCATCAGGGATATCAAAAATTCTCTTATTGTCCTCCTCCGATATAACATGAGGGATTACCTCAAACAAATCCTCATTCCAATACGTTTTTTTACTAGAGAAAAGATCAGTATAATAATTAACACATGCTGCTGCAATGTCTTCCCATGAGCTCCCCAGCATCCCTTCTGACTTTAGAGCTTGGAAAACACTTTGTTTGTGTGTCACTCTTAACGAATTATGGAAGAATTTGGTATTTGCATCCCCTTCTTTGTACCATTGTATTTTTGCCTTCTGCCTTAAGAAGCAGTCATATTGTATGGAGATTTTATGGAACTTGTTCCTACAATCATTTAGTTCCACCCAAATGGCAGGATCCCAATCTTCCTGTAGCCTTTTCTCCAAATGTTGGACTTGATTCAGCATGTTGAGGTGATGCTCATCAATATTGCCAAATATATTCTTGTTCCAAGTTTTTAGAATATACTTCAAGCTCTTAAGACGCTTCACAAAAGAGAGGAGCCCATTAAAAGGCTCATAAGATTCCCAGTGGTTATTTACAATCTCATTGAAGCCTTCATGAAGGATCCACATATTTTGGAATCTGAACGGGACATGTCTCCTTTCGGTCACTGCATTTCGACAGAGAAGAATAGGAGCATGGTTAGAGTTAACTCTATCAAGATATTGCACCTTCAGGTTCTGATTCAAATTTACTGAGAATAAGAATCTATCCAATGTTCTGTAAATTCTGTCTCTTCCAAGGTGGTTGTTGCACCATGAGAATAAATCCCCTTCATGAGGTGAAGTAATAAGTCCTGCTGAATGAATTGTGCTACAGAATTCTGCAGAAGCGAGAGAATCAAAAATTCCCCCTGGTCTCATCTCTTGACATAATTGAATTGAAGTCGCCTCCAATAAGCCATTGTTTATCTTCTAAAATTTCTGCCATATCAATTATATGTCTCCAAAGAGGCCTCCTCGATACATAATCACAGGAAGCATCAATAAAAGATATAAAAACATCTTCCTCCAGCAAGCCGTTGACTCTGCAAGTAATCATTTGAGGATGTTCTTGAAAAACATCAACCCTTAAACTAGAATGGCTTAAAATCCACAATTTGCTAGGAGCAAGAGAATTAACAAAACCATTCTGGAGGTGAAGTCTCAAGCAAATCATTTTAACTTTTTTAGTAGAAACCATTGGTTCAGCTAACCCAATAAGCAAAATTTTGTGTTTTCTGATTAGTTTGTTTAAATGAGCCAAGGTGCTATCATTGAAAACTCCCTAACAATTCCAAAAGAGTGCTGACATTAATTTGTTAAGAATGATTTGGAGGCTTTGGATAGCCTTGCTGAGGATCTGCGTCCGAAGATAGCCTGATCGGATCTTGAATTGCTTGGAGCACTTTTTCCGTTGCTAGCTTGTAGAGGAGGAAAGAAATCTGAAGAGTAGTTCTCAACGTTCCTGCTTTCTTCAGATTCGCTAATAGCTCCTTCTTCTTGATCTTCCTGGATATCTTCATTTTCTTCCTGATGACCATTTTCCTCTTCATTTACTAAGGAGTCAAAACTGTTTGAAGTTGATAAGGGTTTCTGTGAGTTTAGAAAGCAAAAGGCATTCTTTTTTGGGATCAGAGCCAAGAAAGTAGACTTACCAGCATCAGGCATCCAAAAAATAACAAAGAAATGTTGAATGGAAGACATTAATTCATCTTTAATGATTGACCAATTGGATTTGTAAAATTCTCCTGTAAAACCATCAGGTCCCGAGGACTTATTAGAAGGGAAATTCTCGATGATCTGCCAAACCTCCTTTGCATCAGGGATATCAAAAATTCTCTTATTGTCCTCCTCCGATATAACATGAGGGATTACCTCAAACAAATCCTCATTCCAATACGTTTTTTTACTAGAGAAAAGATCAGTATAATAATTAACACATGCTGCTGCAATGTCTTCCCATGAGCTCCCCAGCATCCCTTCTGACTTTAGAGCTTGGAAAACACTTTGTTTGTGTGTCACTCTTAACGAATTATGGAAGAATTTGGTATTTGCATCCCCTTCGTTGTACCATTGTATTTTTGCCTTCTGCCTTAAGAAGCAGTCATATTGTATGGAGATTTATGGAACTTGTTCCTACAATCATTTAGTTCCACCCAAATGGCAGGATCCCGATCTTCCTATAGCCTTTTCTCCAGATGTTGGACTTGATTCAGCATGTTGAGGTGATGCTCATCAATATTGCCAAATATATTCTTGTTCCAAGTTTTTAGAATATACTTCAAGCTCTTAAGACGCTTCACAAAAGAGAGGAGCCCATTAAAAGGCTCATAAGATTCCCAGTGGTTATTTACAATCTCATTGAAGCCTTCATGAAGGATCCACATATTTTGGAATCTGAACGGGACATGTCTCCTTTCGGTCACTGCATTTCGACAGAGAAAAATAGGAGCATGGTCAGAGTTAACTCTATCAAGATATTGCACCTTCAGGTTTTGATTCAAATTTGCTGAGAATAAGAATCTATCCAATGTTCTGTAAATTCCTCCAGCAAGCCGTTGACTCTGCAAGTAATCATTTGAGGATGTTCTTGAAAAACGTCAACCCTTAAACTAGAATGGCTTAAAATCCACAATTTGCTAGGAGCAAGAGAATTAACAAAACCATTCTGGAGGTGAAGTCTCAAGCAAATCATTTTAACTTTTTTAGTAGAAACCATTGGTTCAGCTAACCCAGTAAGCAAAATTTTGTGTTTTCTGATTAGTTTGTTTAAATGAGCCAAGGTGCTATCATTGAAAACTCCCTGACAATTCCAAAAGAGTGCTGACATTAATTTGTTAAGAATGATTTGGAGGCTTTGGATAGCCTTGCTGAGGATCTGCGTCCGAAGATAGCCTGATCGGATCTTGAATTGCTTGGAGCACTTTTTCCGTTGCTAGCTTGTAGAGGAGGAAAGAAATCTGAAGAGTAGTTCTCAACGTTCCTGCTTTCTTCAGATTCGCTAATAGCTCCTTCTTCTTGATCTTCCTGGATATCTTCATTTTCTTCCTGATGACCATTTTCCTCTTCATTTACTAAGGAGTCAAAACTGTTTGAAGTTGATAAGGGTTTCTGTGAGTTTAGAAAGCAAAAGGCATTTGTGTTAGCAACAAAATTTCCAGAGTTGCAATTCTCCGTGTTGATAGTTTCGGAAATCACGTTTTCCAGGTCCATTTCCTTATCCAAAACTGTATTTTTTTCAGAATTCTTCTCACAAATCGGTAACTCTTTGTCTCCTTCCTCCTTATCACCTTCTCCTTTGTCCAATTCAGTAGGGATAATTTCTCTCCCCTTACTCTCCTATGGGATTTCCTCTAGACGAGGGTCTTTTTCCTTCTCTGTGGACTCCTTATTGTGAGGTTCCGAATTTGCTTTTGCTTTCTCGGCATTGTTTTTCCTCTGGTAGACTCTTTGAATCCTGACAAATTTCCTGCGATCATTTCTCTTCGCATTTCTTTTAAATTTCTGATAGTCCTTCCCTGAATGTTGTCCAGTGAATAATTGTCTCTTCTTATTCACTTCAGAGTCGACCTTTTTTTCCTTAACAGTATTATTAGGCTGTGGATTTTTTCCTTGCTCTGGATTCTTGTTTAAATCATTATCTTTCGTCTGTTCTTCCTTTCTTTGCTAAGAATAACATCTGGCTTTAGTATGTCCAATCAAACAGTAGTGGTCACAAAAGGGGGGGAGGTTTTCATAGATAATTTGTTGTTTAAATTTGAGAGAATCCACATGAATAAAGACATGATCAACTAGTGGTTTCGCCAAATCAATTTCCACGCAAACTCTTGCATAACTAGGCCTTGATAGTCTCTTTATGTCTTTGTCTAAAGATATAAGTTTCCCTATGGGTTGGACAATAGATTTGAGAGCACCTTCATTAAATAAGTGAATATTGAGAAGCGGGAGACCGATGAAGATTGGGGCCACAGAAGTCGTATTTGCCGGCCTAAAATGAGGAGTCCAGCGCATGAAACTCACACGATAACTTTTGAAAACCCCAGCTGTTTACAGAATACACGGATACTAAATCCGCCTTTGATTCAAAACGAATAAGCGCATGTAACGCATCAATTGCCCCTATTTGGAATTTCCCTTCGAATGGAAAGACCTTCTTAAAATCCACATCTATTTCAGGAAGGGGTGGTCACCTTTTTGAAATTTGCCAATAAGGCATAATTCGAAAGGGCGGCTAAGCAAAGCAGTTATCCTCTTTTGAAAATTGAATGACAGGGACGCCATTTTCGATATCAGCAGCACGAATAGGTAGAGGAGCACCAAAATCTACATCCGGGAGATGTCCACTCATCGCCGTCGCATAAGATTTTGGCCGAGGATTCCCAATGATCTCACCATTCTTTCTGAACTGTGGAGGGGATGGCATGTCCCCCCTTGGGCTTCCATTGGAGTTCATACTCCAGAAAACCCCATAATCACCAGAATTGACAAGAAATACTCTTGCAAAACTCGCTAAAAAGCAAGATCTAAAGAATAAAAAGCATAAGTGATAGGTTCACACCTCAAGAAATCGCCCGAAGAAAGAAAACAAAATCGCTAGAAAATCGCCAGTCGCCAGAGCTTCTCTCTCCTCGGGGGGTTTTTTGGGTTTAGGTTTAGGGTTTGCGAGCTTAGGATTTAGGGTTTGGGGTTTTAGGGTTTAGGATTTAGGGTTTAGGATTTAGGGTTTAGGGTTTAAGGTTTAGGGTTTAGGGTTTAGGAATTAGGGATAGGTTTAGGGTTTAGGGTTTAGGATTTAGGGTTTTTTTAAACCTGTTTTCACAGCCCAGGTAGCTGTTTTTATTGAATAAAAGAAAAAATTACAAAAGGAGCCCTTCAACGGGGAATACATCGAAAAAGAACAAGAAAGGAGATAGGTCTCAAAGTTTAGATAATAATGTGTTCAGAAACACACTATTACCCTCCCTTAACTTATCTCTCAGAAGACAAACAGCCTAAGCGTCTGTTACATTAGAAAAAAAGATCCAAAGAATGGAAATCGACCATCTTGAAATGGAATTGCAATTGCGGCAGGCTTCATCTTTTATCTTGATTTACATTTAGCTTCTCTTCCGCAAGTACACTTGTTTAATTGGGATTGAAAAAGCTCGACAAGTTTAGTTGAATCCAGTTTCCTTTTCAGTTTTCTGCTTTCGTCCTCAATCAGAAAAGAGGCTTGCTTAGAATCTTGAAAACTTGTAATCTTGAAAATTACAACGACAGGCTCTGCATATTGAGTTAATCCAGTATCAGTTTCTCCCATACTTGATGTTAAACTAATATGCTTGACAGGTTTTCTGCATGTTCCCCAAGAACCGTTTTTAGATTCTCTTGTGTCAAAGAATAACCTTCAAAGGGTAGAAAGTATTATTCTCTATACTTAAAAGAAATACTAAAAAGAAGTTAAGAAAGAGACTTATCTCTTGTGCGTGCATCCCAAAGATGCACGCACATCCAATCTTCATCGCCAAGGTATGAGCCAGACATAAGCAAGTCCAACATAAAAGCACCAGTGATTAAGTAGAATCAGATCCAACGAACGTACAGCTTGCCCAACAAGTGTGGGCAATCATCAAAACCAGCAAACATTAAGACCAACCAAGCAACCCCAGCAACAACAACAAAAAATAAAAAGACACCCGCCATTAGCAGAGGCGCTCCCTACAAACGACAAAAAGAAACCCCAACTGCAGCAGACCAGCCTACTTCTTGACTTCCATAGTGGCTGAACGCATGGGTTTTAGGGTTTAGGGTTTAGGGTTTTTTTTTATAAAAGCCCGATTTTTACGACTCGGGAAGTCGTTTATTTAAGAAAAGAGAGATTACAGAAGGTGCCCTTCATGAGGAAACAGTGAGCAAGTAGGAAAGACAGCAAAAAACCAAAGAGAAACAAAATGTTCGGACAGTAATGTGTTCAGAAACACACTAAAGCCCTCCCTATTTCTCTCTTAAGAAAAACAATTAAGGACCACTGCACACATATTTGTATAGTGTCCCTCAAGCTTACAAGCCGTACAAAACATGAAGTCTTCGAAAATGATCTCTTGATGAAAGGTTTTATCTTCCGTTTGGATCTCTATCCATTTGATCTTTGTATCCCAATTGTTGATCTCCACTAAGCAGCGAGGTACTCTCGGGTCATCCAGTTGAGAAGTGCTTGCAACCACCCAAAGAAAATTCCCAATCTTGTTGCAAATGCGTGCCAGAGCAGTATTATTCTGCAAGTAAATGGGAAGTCCTGGAAGAATAACCCAAACCTTTTTTTTACGCGGTTGTGGCAGCTCTTGGATACTCCATTTTGCAATTGTGAACCTCCTTAAAGATGTAAGAAGGCTATCGGACTGTAAAAAAGTCTCCAGGTCGCGTGGTGCTTCAAACCTAATCATTGCTGCAAGTGCAGAGAGTGGATGAATCGTGAAGGCTTGTGGTTTGAGGCAGATGTTCCTTGTCGCTTCCTCCAGATCTTGAAAATCTTCCGCATAAGTGCAAGTCCTTGCAATTGCTGAGAGTTGGAATGGGAGGGAGAAGCAGAAAATCTCTTCTTTCGTGAACACAAGGGATGCCATTGAAATGATCTCCCAGTCTTCGTTTTTAACCCTATAAATAGGTAAAATAGAGGTTACTCCAACGGTCATCTGTAACGGCTAGATTTGAAATTTTCAATTATATTTAATTGAATTCCAATTGGGGACTTATCTTTTGTGCGTGCACCAAATGTGCACGCACCTCCACGTAAGCGTCGCCGAGGCGTATGCCAAGCAATTTACAGAGAAGAACAGGCATTTGCACCACTATTCCATCATATTTTTCCATTACCTCCCAACACGTTAACAAACAGCAAACAAAAGAGAAGATGTGACCAAAAACCCGGCACCTCCACTGTGCCCAAAAAGAAAACAAAATGAAGAACGATTCAGATCAAGATAGAGCGAAGAAGCGACGACCCATTACAGGACAGTCGTTAGTAGTGTGTCCAGTTATATTGCAGGCTGGACAGTAATCTCGCAGATTTTCAAAAATAATATCTTGCTTTATTAGGCTAGACAATCGTTAGTAGGGTTTAGGGTTTAGGGTTTAGGGTTAGGGTTTAGGATTTAGGGTTTAGGGTTAAAGGGTTTAGGGTTTTAGGGTTTAGGGTTTTAGGGTTTAGGGTTTAGGGTTTAGGGTTTAGGGTTCAGGGTTTAGGGTTTTAGGGTTTAGGGTTTAAGGTTTAGGGTTTTGGGTTTTAGGGTTTAGGGTTTAGGGTTTAGGGTTTAGGGTTTAGGGTTTTGGGGTTTAGGGTTTAGGTCTTAGGGTTTAGGGTTTAGGGTTTTTTTAATAAAAGCCCGATTTAAGGCTCGGGAAGCCTTTTATTGATAACGAAAAGGAGAAATTACAAAAGGGGCCCTTATGGGGAAACAGTGAGCAAGTAGGAAAGATAGCAGAACCAAAGAGAAACAAAATGTTCGGACAGTAATGTGTTCAGAAACACACTAAATCCCTCCCTGTTTCTCTCCTAAGAAAAACAATTAAGGACCACTGCACACAAATTTGTACAGTGTCCCTCAAGCTTACAAGCCGTACAAAACATGAAATCTTCGAAAATGTTCTCTTGATGAAAAGTTTTATCTCCCACCTGGATCTCTATCCATTTCATCTTAGTATCCTAATTGTTGATCTCCACTAAGCATCGAGGTACTCTCGGGTCATCCAGTTGAGATGTGCTTGCTACCACCCATAGAAAATTGCCAATCTTGTTGCAAATGCGTGCTAGAGCAGTATTATTCTGCAAGTAAATGGGAAGTCCTAGAAGAATAACCCAAACCTTTTTTTACGCGGTTGGGGCAGCTCTTGGATACTCCATTTTGCAATTGTGAACCTCCTTAAAGATGTAAGAAGGCTATCGGACTGTAAAAAACTCTCCAGGTCGCTTGGTGCTTCAAACCTAATCATTGCTGCAAGTGCAGAGAGTGGATGAATCGTGAAGGCTTGTGGTTTGAGGCAGATGTTCCTCGTCGCTTCCTCCAGATCTTGAAAATCTTCCGCAAAAGTGCAAGTCCTTGCAATTGCTGAGAGTTGGAAAGGGAGGGAGAAGCAGAAAATCTCTTCTTCCGTGAACACTAGGGGAGCCATTGAAATGATATCCCAGCCTTCGTTTATAATCCTATAAATAGGTAAAAAGAGGTTACTCCAACGGTCATCTGTAACGGCTAAATTTGAAATTTTCAATTATGCATAATTGAATTCCAATTGGGGACTTATCTTTTGTGCGTGCACCAAATGTGCACGCACCTCCACGTAATCATCGCCGAGGCGTATGCCAAGCAAATTACAGAGAAGAACAGGCAATTGCACCACAATTCCATCATAAATTTCATTGCCTCCCAACACGTTAACAGACAGCAACCAACAGAGAAGATATGACCAAAAGCCCGGCACCTCCACCGTGCCAAAAAGAAAACAAGATGAAGAATGATTCAGATCAAGATAGAGCGAAGAAACGACGACCCATTACAGGACAGTCGTTAGTAGTGTGTCCAGTTGCATTGCAGGCTGGACAGTAATCTAGCATGTTTTCGAAGATAATATCTTGTTTTATGAGGTTGTCATCGATGCTCAGAAAGAAAAAACCAGCCCTATCTTCTGGGACAACCTGGCATGTTTTCTTCGAAAACAAGATATTATTTTCGAAGAAACACACTAAAGCCCTCCCTGTTTACGGGTTTAGGGTTTAGGGTTTAGGGTTTATGGTTTAGGGTTTATAGGGTTTAGGGTTTAGGGTTTAGGGTTTTTAGGGTTTAGGGTTTAGGGTTTAGGGTTTAGGGTTTAGGGTTTAGGGTTTAGGGTTTAGGGTTTAGGGTTTAGGGTTTTTAGGGTTTAGGGTTTAGGCTTTAGGGTTTAGGGTTTAGGGTTTAGGTTTTTTTTTTCAAAACTCGGTAATTTTGGGGCCCGAGTAACCCCTTTTATTGATAAAAGATATTACATAAAGCACATATGAAGGACAACTCCTTCTTACATGTCAAGTGGTCAACATGACCTTAAACTTGACATGTGAGGGGGATGGTCAACATGACCATAAAATGATCAAAATAAGGAAATGGTCAACATGACCTAGTGTCCAACATGGTCTAAAACAGAAAGAACAAAATGGCTTGAAAAATATACAATAAACCGCGCCTCCAGCTGCATATAAGTGCGAATGCCCAATAAGATGACGATGTCATTCTTCTACCTGCTTCTCTCCTTAGAAGAATCCCTACCTCTGCAAATTATCCTACATAATGAAGGCGCTCCTCAATTGCCGAGAAACTTGCTTTCGCTTTTGGACTTAATAATGTAGACGCACCTCAATGACGAGACACTTGCTTTCGCTTGCAATTTGCAAAAATAGGTGTCCACAAGTAGGCGAATAGAAACCATCATAATGGGCAGACAATAAAATCATACCTATTTTGGGAGGAAAAAGAATCAAACCATAGGTGGATCTTTCCCATAAGAGAAGTCAACGTGAAGATACAAGCAGAAAGGTTTATCCACCTTCGTCGAAACTGAAACTTTCTTCATAAAAGATAATACTGACGTTAACCGCCTGATCGTAACAGTGTACCGGCCAAAAATGTACCTCCTCTATAAAGTTGGTAGCAACCTCTAAGAAGGAAGAGGGGCCTCTCCATCTGTAACTGCCGCAACTAGCCAATGTGGAAATCAAAGTGAAGTTTGCGTGCGAACATGAACAACAACATGTACCTAGCTCCATCGGAATTGATAACTTCCTTCAAGGAGGAAGTAATGTCATTAACCGCCTGAACGCAACAGTGTGCCGGCCAAAAGTATACCTCATCCATGAATTTGGTAGTCGCCTCCAAGGGAGATGAGTGACGAATTGCTATCAGAAAACACCCGCAACTAATATGTGATGTTGGGAGTAGGAACAGTTCGTAAGGTGAAAGCGCCTTCATCAGAGTTAGAAACTTCATCAAGGCAGAAAATACTGTCGTTAACCGCCTGATCGCAACAGTGTACCGACCAAAAGTGTACCTCTGACTTGAGTTGGTATCCACCTCTAAATCCGAGGCAAAAACCTTTCTTTCTGTAATCACTCGCAACTAGCAGTGATATCTTGAGGACGGAACTAATAAATGTCGTTGGGAGTAGAGACAAGAGACAAGATGTATGCACCTTCATAAGAGTTGATCACTTCCTTCAAGACAGAAAATACTGTCGTTAACCGCCTGATCGCAACAGTGTACCGGCCAAATATGTATCTCTGACTTGATATTGGTATCCACCTCCAATGTCGAGGCAAAAATCTTTTCCTTTGTAACCACTTGCAACTAACAATGAAACCTTCTAACAAGTGTTCGTGCATGACCATAGTTTTTTCCGGATGTAACCAAAAGACCATAGGGTACGTTGGAAAAATTAACAGAAGGATAAAGAAATAATTTTCCAACGAGAAGTGGATGAACCATGACGGAAACCACCCCAATGGGTAGTGGTTTTTACTTTCAATAAACCGTTGGAAAAGTAATTGAATAGAATATTAAAATAAGTCCATCTTAATTCCAACGGCAAGAGAGAAAAAAAAGGAAACCACCATTAATAGTGGTTAAACTTTCCGGAAACCACCTTAAAAAAGATGGTTTTGAAAAGGGAAAATTGGTGGAAAGTGGAGGTGGTTGCCATGAAGAATGGAACCAACCCATTATGTAAAAGAGAGTTTAATAATGGAAATAACCACCATCCAATAAGAAGTTGGAGATAAAACCAACGTAACAATAAAGAACAAAGGGGTGGGGGTTACCATTATGGAAGTGGAGGGTAGTTGTAAGGAAGTTATCACAAAAAAAGGATGTAACCACCCACCATGTTGGGTGGTAACTACCACAAACATCGAAAGAAGAGAGAGAAAATTAACTTTTGGATTGAACGACTCTTTCGATGAGAATCTTAGAGATCTAGAAATTTCTTCCTCCGATCTAAGGACAAAAATGAAGAGTGAAAAGTGGAAGAAGAAAGTTTCCAACATTAACAATACCAAAAAAAGAATACTAACCACCCGGAAAAGATGGTGTTAACCATCACAAAACCAAAGAAGGGAGGAAAAAGAGACAGAAGTGGAACAACAACTCCCTTCTTGAACGTTCTAGACTGTTCTTAAATCAACAAAGGAAGAAAACCTTTAGTTGAAATAAGAATAAATAAATGATCCACGCCTTTAGAGGTGTAGTTAGAACACAATCGTTAAGAACGAATCATGTTCTACCAAAAATGAAACAAAAGGCCGAAGAACAACCCCGAGAAATCCAAAATGTAAGCAAAATTTCGACAGAAATTCGCTTCCAAATTGGAGAAACCCACACAAAAGACGAATTAAAGCACGAGAAACTCTTAAGGATCGAAAGAATCAAGAGAGATAGTGACCTTAGAGTACGAAATAATCTTGGCATCGGTAACTACCTCAGAGCTTCTCTCTCCTCCCCTTGGGAGGGGGAGTATGGTTTGGGGGTGGTTTTTTTTTTTTTTTAAAGCTCGGTCATTATGGGGCCCGAGTAACCCCTTTTATTAATAAAAGAGAAAATACAAGAGGCTCAAAAGGACAAGTCCTTGGAGCCTTTAAAGTGGCTAGCATTGACAATGAAATTGTCATGCTACTTAAAAGATGGTCAACATGACCCATAAGATGATCATCATAAGAAAGTGGTCAACATGACCCATAAAGTGATCAAAATAAAGAAATGGTCAACATGACCTATTGTTTCACTCCAAATAAATTTAAGGGGATGCTTGGGCGACAAGCTTGAAATCCGGGAACCTTGATGGCGTAGCAAGAGACGCTTTTCACCACACCGCCTCGAGTGAACTCCTTAGATAAAGGGGGCGGCGGCATAAGGTAACAGGTGAAAATCATGCTAATCTCTTCGCGGTCAAGAACTTTCTTCGAGCGGTGCATGAAGTCCAAACAAAAACCCAGCAGAAACGTATGGAGTGGCGCATAATCTTGAACATGCTGGCTTGAAAAATATAGAAAAAATTCTCGCCCTCCAGCTGCTAATAAAAGATGAATGCCCAATAAGATGACGATGCCATTCTTCTACCTGCTTCTCTCCTTAGAAGAATCCCAACCTCCGCAAATCTTCGTACATAATGAAGGCGCTCCTCATTTGTCGAGGAACTTGCTTTCGCTTTTGGACCCTTCATGGTGTAAACGCTCCTCAATGCCGAGAAACTCGCTTTCGCTTCCAATTTGCCAGACCGTCGGTGTCCACGAGTAGAAGGAGTATAGCCATCATAGAGGACAAACTTGAAATCATTGTTAATTCCCTCGCATTGGTACACAAATCCAACCAAGCCAAAGGAAATCAAGTGAACCAACCATATCTAAAAGGAGGGAAGATGACGCACAGAAACCACTAAT
The DNA here is from genome assembly GCA_037367405.1 of Ottelia alismoides. Lineage (NCBI taxonomy): Eukaryota > Viridiplantae > Streptophyta > Magnoliopsida > Alismatales > Hydrocharitaceae > Ottelia > Ottelia alismoides. The sequence continues at coordinate 327,593 of JAZKJV010001140.1, forward strand.
TGAAAGGTGGTTTTTAATTTTCAGAAAACGTTGGAAAAAAGGTAAAAGAATAATAAAAAAGGGACCTCTCTTAATTCCAACGGTATGATAAGAAAAGATGGAAACCACCATAAATGGTGGTTAAATTTTACGGAAACCACCATTTGAAAAGTGGTTTTTACTTTTCAGAAAAAACGTTGGAAAAAGGTAAATGAATAATAAAAAAGGACTTCACTTAATTCCAACGGCTTAATAAGAACAAGATAGAAACCACCATGAGTGGTGGTTAGATTTTCCGGAAACCACCTTAAGAAAGATGGTTTAAAGTAAAGTGGAATGAAAGAAGGTGGAGGTGGTTGCCATGATAATGGTAACCACATAATGCTTGAGATACGAGTTAAGAAATGAAATAACCACCACCCAATAAAAGTTGAAGAAAAATCCAACATTAAAAAAATAAGTGTAAGGATGGGAGGTTACCGTAATGAACATGGAGGGTAGTTGAAAAGAAGTTATCACCCAAAAAAATGTAACTACCCACTATGATGGATGGTAACTACCACAAACATCGAAAGTAGAGAGAGAAAGTTGAATTATGGATTGAACGAACCTTCCGATGATTTTTTTTTTGAAATCGTGAGAGTTCTTCCTCCAATCCAAGGATGGAAGAAGAACGCTTCCAACATGAAGAACAAGATCCAATGCAAATTGAGACCATCCAGAATAGATGGTGTAAACCATCGAAAATAAGAAAGGGAGGTCAAAAGAAAGAAAATGGGACAAAACCTCCCTTCCAAACTGTTCTTAGAATTTCTTAATTCAACAAAGGAAAATCAATCCTTAGTTGAAATAAGAACGGATAAGAGCCCATACCTTTAAAAAAGAAGATAGAACATGCACGTTTAGAGTGCGTTCTATCAAAAGAAACAAAAGTCCGAAGAACACCCCAAGAGATCCAAAAAGAAGGCAAAATTTCGAGAGAAATCCGCCTCCAAGATGAATAAACCCACAAAAAGAAGAATTGATGCACGAGAAACTCTTGAAGATCGAAAGAATTAGGAAAGATAGTGACCTGAGAGTAAGAATTCTTCTTGACGCCAGTAACTACCTCAGAGCTTCTCTCTCCTCCCCTTGGGAGGGGAGGGAGGGTTTAGGGTTTTAGGGGTTTTGGGGGTGGTTTGGGGTTTAGGGTTTAGGGTTTGGGGTTTGGGGTTTAGGTTTTGGGGTTTGGGGTTTGGGGTTTGGGGTTTGGGGATTGAGGATTGGGGTTTGGGGTTTGGGGTTTGGGGTTTGGGGTTTGGGGTTTGGGGTTTGGGTTTGGGGTTTGGGGTTTGGGGTTTTTAGGGTTTTAGGGTTTTTAGGGTTTTAGGGTTTAGGGTTTAGGGTTTAGGGTTTAGGGTTTAGGGTTTAGGGTTTAGGGTTTAGGGTTTAGGGTTTAGGGTTTAGGGTTTAGGGTTTAGGGTTTAGGGTTTCGGGTTTAGGGTTTCGGGTTTAGGGTTTAGGGTTTAGGGTTTTAGGGTTTAGGGTTTAGGGTTTAGGGTTTAGGGTTTAGGGTTTAGGGTTTAGGGTTTAGGGTTTAGGGTTTAGGGTTTAGGGTTTAGGGTTTAGGGTTTAGGGTTTAGGGTTTTTAGGGTTTAGGGTTTAGGGTTTAGGGTTTAGGGTTTAGGGTTTAGGGTTTTTAGGGTTTAGGGTTTAGGGTTTAGGGTTTAGGGTTTAGGGTTTAGGGTTTAGGGTTTAGGGTTTAGGGTTTAGGGTTTAGGGTTTAGGGTTTAGGTTTAGGTTTAGGTTTAGGTTTAA